>VZTU01024214.1:1126-14714 GCA_013400835.1 Zapornia atra | reverse complement strand
GTGGGTGTCTAGTTGTCTCTACCGTATCTCACCGGCAGCGCTGCCTGATCCATAACCTCTTCAGCGATCTGTACAGCGTCTGGTTCAGCCGTACTCTCCCGTTTTCCTCCTATTCCTTTCCGTGCCTGGAGGGGCCTCTCCTGGCCAAGCCCTGTAACTGCCGCCCTGTAAATGTAACGCGGGGAGAGATCTTCACTGCAAATGTTCCAGTAAGGGCTGTCACCTCTGCTAGCAGGGGCCTCTCTGGGCAGAGGCCCTTTACATGACCTCACTCTCAGCTGCAAGAGAGTTCTGGCAAGCTATTTTACCCCTTCTCATCATATTTTTATGAGAGAAACTGTAAATGAGATCAGCTAAGACCATGTTTCCCTTTGGCAGCTCACTCTGAATGCAGAATAACCCCTGTAGTGCTGCTGGCTGGTGTTGTTACAGTTTTGCTTTGGCTGTCACCTACACCTAGGAGAAGCAGCAATTGCTTGGCTTCATCTGTAATATGCTGTCTCATTCTCCTCTCTTTCTCCTAAGGTGAATCATTTATCAAAGAGACATCCAGACATGAAAATAGAGGAGGTGCCAGAGCTCACGTTGCCCATCATCAAACCCAACAGAGATTATTTCTGTCAGTACTGTGATAAGGTATGTAAGGAAGTCACCTCTTGGAGGGTGGACCTGCATGCAACCAATTTGTCTCTGCAGACCAACATCTGGCAGGGCTTGGAGCTTGTGCTGAGGTTCTTGCCAGCAACGTTTCTGTAGCACTATCCAAAAGAAATGAAGATGAAATGCCCTTAGGCCAAGGTGGCTGAATGCTAAGTTGAAAGCTGTGGTTCTCCTTTTCTGCTGTCTTTGGAGTTTGTAGAACTTTAATACTGTGACCCAACAAGCAGTTGCCCACCCTGAGCCCTGTATAGATCACTTCTTGCCACCCAGGATCAAGCACCCAATCTGTCTCTAATTCCTGAGCTTATTTTGGTTTCTGTATGGCTTCTAGAAGTCAGTCTCCAGCTCCTTTTATTTGAAGCTGTTTACTTAGTCACATGCCAGTAATTCTCAGTGTTCAGTGGACCCTTGGGGTTCCTGCTCTTACTCCCTGGCTTTGGCTTTTTATCCATGCAGACCTTTATTTGCCAGGCAGTGTGTTTTGACTGTCCTTCTGTGATGCCTCTTTCCTGCTTTTTAAAGAGGGAAAAGTGGGTAGTTTTAAATAATCCTACAGAATATTTGTTTGTTGATGGTGCCTAAAAAGAATTAAAGAATGTGTTGATTGTTATTTGATGATAGTAAAGGCTACTAGAGCAGTTTGACCCTTTGTGCCAGACTGGAGGCATCACCCTCATGACACATGAACATGGGACAAGTTACAGCTTTGGAGACCAGTGCTTTGTCTGGCATTTGACCATTGAGTATCTGGCAAAAAAGATTCTCCTCTTACCTTTCTGTCCTCCTCTGTTCTGTTGTGGCATCATGTTCTCAAATGTGACACAAGGACTTGCCTGATTAATTGATGGAAAGCATGTGCCTGTTCATGTGCTAGGCTGTAAGTGGGGATCTGAGGCCCCAGCTGGAGTCCTGTGTCCAGAGCTGGGGCCCCAGGACAAGCAAGATGTGGGGCTGTTGGAGAGGGGTCAGAGGAGCCACAGAGGTGATCAGAGGGCTGGAGAGAGGCTGAGGGAGCTGGGCTGGGTCAGCCTGGAGAAGAGAAGGCTGTGGGGGGACCTCACTGCAGCCTGCCAGTCCCTGAAGGGAGCAGAGGAACAGGAGGGGAATCAGCTTGTTCCAGCGCAGAGACTGGCAGGACAAGGGGGCTGGAGTGAAGCTGGAGGAGGGAAGGGTTAGAGGAGAGATTGGGGGGAAGTTCTTTGCAGAGAGAGTGGGGAGGGGCTGGAACAGGCTGCCCAGAGAGGGGGTGGGTGCCCCATCATCCCTGGGGGTGTTCAAGGCCAGGTTGGCTGGGGCCCTGGGCAACCTTGTGTAGCTCCAGGCCTGGAGGTTGGTGGCCCTGCCTGTGGCAGGGGGGTTGGAGCTCTGGGACCCTTGGGGTCCCTTCCAACCCATGCCATCCTATGATTCTATGACTTAATTAACCATAATATCTAAAGCAATGTGCAGGCTTTCCAGGAAAATGTATCTGCTGCCTGTGTTCTGCCTTGACATCAGGCTCCTTACCCCATTTTCCTCCCAAACCTTGGCCCTGCAGGTGTACAAGAGCGCCAGCAAGCGCAAAGCTCACATCCTGAAGAACCACCCTGGTGCTGAGCTACCCCCCAGCATCCGGAAGCTGCGCCCTGCGGGTCCAGGCGAGCCAGATCCCATGCTGAGCACCCACACCCAGCTGACAGGCACCATAGCCACCCCTCCAGTCTGCTGTCCTCACTGTTCCAAGCAGTACAGCAGTAAGGTACGCTGCTCGTCTCATCCCCTCAGAAGACAGCACCTATCTGGTGATGCTTTTTCAACACAGACTCTGTCATCTGTCAGTCTGCAAGCCAGGGCTCTCTTATTCTCTGACTGTTCCATGCTGTGGCCTGACAATACAGGCATAGCCTGCTTGTTTTATGGGAGCACAGCTCCCTGGTAATAGAGGGAGAGTTTGGAAGGAGGGATGGAAACGTTGGCAGAGCGTGGGTCACAAATGGAAAAGCTTGGAAAGCACTGAAAAGGTCCCCAAAAAATTTGGGCTGGGTTGGGGTAATAAGTTTATAGGCTATGACACTTGGGGCTGTGTTTCAGTCTCTGATAGCTCCAGTGAGCAGCAACTTGGTATGATCCTTGTTTTCTTCTGGCTACCAGAGCATCCCATAGTGTGAATCTCCATGCTGCTTTCCCAAAGGAAACTTAAATAATGTAGTCATGGAGCTGTTTGGTTTCAGGTGGCCCCAAGCAGAGCTGCTGAGTGTCCCTCTAATGCTCTTTTGCATCTCTCTGCAGACAAAGATGGTGCAGCACATTCGCAAGAAGCACCCAGAGTTTGCTCAGATGCCCAATGCCATCCATGCCCCACTGGCAACAGCTGTCATCAGCTCTGCTCCTGCTGTTCTAACCACTGACAGCACTACTGGAGAGACTGTTGTGGTAAGGCTTTGAGTGGGGGGTCTTTTGGCAGCACTGGGACACGCTGTGTGGCTTTAAAACTCAATTAGAAACATCCTGTTTGAAGAGGGGAACTGGGTAAAAGAGTGGAAAATGGGCAGATTCAACCAGGATGCTGTTGGCTTCCTAAACCTGGTCTGTTAAGCACTAGATGTCTGCACAGTGTAGTAATCACAGACTCACAGGGGTTGGAAGGGGCTTCCACAGCTCATGGGGTGCAACCCCCTGCCAAAGCAGGGTCCCTAGGACAGGGCACACAGGTCGGTGTCCAGACGGGGCTGGAATCTCTCCAGAGAAGGAGACTCCACACCCCCTGGGCAGCCTGTCCCAGGGCTCCCTCACCCTCACTGGGGAAAAGTTCTTCCCCAGGTTGCTGTGGAACTCCCTGTGCTCCAATTTGAGCCCATCACCCCTTGTCCTGTCCTCACAGACACTGAGAAGGGGCTGCCCCTGTCCCCCTGTGTCCCACCCTTCAGCTCTTGATCCCCATTGATCAGATCCCCTCTCAGTCTCTTCTCTCCAGGCTGAACAGCCCCAGCTCCCTCAGCCTTTCCTCCCAGGGGAGATGCTCCAGGCCCTTCATCCCCTTCGTAGCTCCTCTGGACTCTCTCCAGGAGATCCCTGGCCGGTTGATCCCAGGGAGCCCAGCACTGGACACAAGGCTCCAGGTGGGGCCTGACCAATGCAGAGTAGGCTCCTTGTTCTTACCCCTGCCAAAGCCTCCAGCACCCAGTGACAAACACCAGGTAGTTCCTCATGAGAGGACTCATGGAAGCATAAAGGGCTTCACGCTGTGAGCAGCTTTTAGCACTTGATGTACGTTCTCCACACCCCCTGGGCAGCCTGTCCCAGAGCTCCCTCACCCTCACTGGGAAGAAGTTCTTCCAACTTGAGGCCATCACCCCTTGTCCTGTCCCCACAGACACTGAGAAGAGGCTGGCCATTTCCCCCTGTGTCCCACACTTGAGATCTTTATAAACATTAATAAGCTCCCCTCTCAGCCTTCTCTTCTCAAGGCTGAACAGCCCCAGGTCACTCAGTTTATCCTCATAGAGGAACTGCTCCAATCCTTTAATCCCCTTTGCAGCCCTAATACAGTTGTCAAGAGAAGTATCACTCTGGCAGGTGAGGGGGATGGGTTGAATATGTCCAAGAAGCACTTTTTGACTTGGAAACTACCTCAGCTTTGTACAAATGCAAGGCTTTTGTTATCTAATAGAATGCTGGTAAGCCAGAAGATGAAAACAGTGGAGTTTTCATTCTTGGAAGTTAAGTTAGCCCTTAGTGGTGCTGCCTGGTGTTTAGGTGGAAGAGAGCAATCCTTGGGGATGATCCCTGGTGATCACTTATGACCCCATCCTCTGTGTGCATTAAGCTCTTGTAAATTAATCATAGCATTATTGAATGCACTAGGTGGGGAGGGACCTTCCAAGCCCATCTAGTCCCACCCTGCAGTGAGCAGGGACATCTTCACTAGAGCAGGTCGCTCAGAGCCCCATCCAGCCTGACCTTGAATGTCTCCAGGGATGGGGCCTCCCCCACCTCTCTGGGCACCCTGTGCCAGGGTCTCACCACCCTCATTGTGAAGAGCTTTTCCCTAATACCCAACCTAAATCTCCCCTTTTCCAGTTTAAACCCATCAGCCCTCATCCTATTGCTCCATGCCCTTGGGAACAGCTTTCTTACAAGTATCTTTCAGGGACTGGAAGGGGCTATAATGCCCCCCCAGAACCTTCTCCAGGCTGAACAAGCCCAACTCTCTCATCCTGGCTGCACAGGAGAGCTGCTCCAGCCCTCTGATCATTTTTGGGACCTTCTCTGGCCCTGCTCCAACAGGTCCATGTCCTTCTTGTGCTGAGGGCTCCAGAGCTGGACCCAGCACTCCAGGTGAGGTCTCCCCAGAGCAGAGGGGCAGAATCCCCTCTTTCCATCTGCTGGGGGTGCAGCCCAGGATGGGGTTGGCCTTGTGGGCTGCAGATACCATTGGTGGCTCATGTCCAGATGTCATGACCCCAGCCTTATAGTGCACATGTAGATTCAGTGTGATGAAAGAACTAAAACTCTCTAAAAATACTCAGTCTGGTAGGCAGTGTGTGCTGATGAACCATGTCTTTCTCTCTCTACCTGCTCAGACAACAGATTTACTGACACAGGCAATGACAGAGATATCCCAGACCCTGACAACAGACTATCGAACTCCCCAGGGAGATTACCAGCGAATCCAGTACATCCCTGTGTCTCAGGCCACAACTGGTTTGCAGCAGCCTCAGCACATACAGCTGCAGGTTGTTCAAGTGGCCCAGGTGAGTAACTTTTGGGGAGCTCCATGGCAAACCTGTGCTTCCTTGGGGCTTTTGTGCTGGGAATTTTGTTCAAGAGCACTTGAAAGAAAAGTGGTGTAGGCTATTTTTTAACACATAAATGGGTTGATAATGCATCAGGTTTCTCATGTAAGCATCATGTTCTGGGCATAAATAGTCCTGCTGGTCTCAGTCAGCTTGCTGGAGGTGGAGCAACACAGTCCTAACTTAGTTCTACCCAGTGGGCCACCTTTGTTTGAGTCTGCTCTAGGAAGGTTTTCCAGCAACTGGAAAAGCAGGTCAGTGGGTGACCCATTTTTGCAGTTGAGAAGACTGATTTGTACTTGTTCTCAGTGAGCCAGGGCCAACATTTGGAAGTACTGAAAGCAATTGCTTTTTCCCTTCATGTCATGTATTAGAATATTCATTCTCTGTGATGCTCAGCAGCTTGCTGAAAGTAAAACCAGAGTGCAACCAGAGTAACAGAGCTGAGAAAAGGAAGAGGTGGTTGTAGCCTTCAAACCTGTTACTTGCTGGGTGAAGCTGAAATTACCATGTGCTTGTCTTTTAGTCTGAAACTCCATGTTCTCTCTAACCCCCCTCCAATACAAATTAAGTTATGGATTTGGTTAATAAGGCCTAATCAGTGGCCCCAATTAATATTGACTGTGGCTACTCTAGCAGTCCAAGACCACAAATACTGATTCCTGCAGCTAAATAATAACCATTTGATTCCAAGTCTCAGATGTTGATAAAATGATGTGCTGCACACCAGTATCAGTAGCTGGTGTGGCTCAAAAAGAGCCTTGAATCAGAAAGACTTTGAGCACTTCTCAAACTGTGGTGCTGGGTCTGCTGCTCTGGAGTGGCTGTGCATTTATAGCAAGGTGCTTACAAAGAGCAGTGCCTGATGGTGCTAACCCTGGTTTTCAGACCCTTTGAGCCCACAGGCAGCTTGTGTGACCTCAGGCAAGTCCTTCCCACTGACATCAGAGCTGTAACCACACCTCACAGCTGCAGCCCTTGTGTCAGTGAATGGATTGATGTGGCTGCTTCTGCAAAGAATTGGAAGTATACTCCCTTTGCTTTGCTTTTCTTTAAAAAAAAGTGAAAGTTTACTTTCTTTTTTCCAGGCTACCTCACCTCACCAGTCACAGCACTCCACAGTGGACGTCGGGCAGCTCCATGACCCCCAGACCTACACCCAGCATGCCATCCAGGTGCAGCACATCCAGGTCACAGAGCCATCGCCAGCAACTCAGCCATCATCACAGGTACTTGGCTCTTCTCTTGCAGGAAGTGTTTTCCCTCCCAGGGTCAACTGGATGAAGGAGGCAGTGTTTTCTCTGTCAGTTAAAGGACCATGCATGAAATGACTGTCACATGAACATCTCTGAGGTCATCAAGTGGTTCCCAGATGTTACTAGGGTGTATGAGAGGGGGTGTTTTGTTGTGGGTTTGTTTGTTTTCCTAACAGCATATGCAAGGTAGAAGGAAGTGCCTGGGAACAGACAAATTAGGAGACATCCATGGAAACTGGCATTCCTGAAATAGTTGAAGTTCAATCCTTTGTGCAGCTGTATAAACGTTTAGCTTCTCATCTCAGTTCTCTGCTGCACACTTGCTATGTAACCTTTGGAAAATGTCTCTATTCCAGCTTCCACCTCTGCTTACTAACCACAGAGCCAAGCAAGCTGTGGGGAGAGGGAGGAGAGCTTTGCAGTTCTTGCACTTGACATGCTAGAGCAAGTCTGCATGTTTTCCCTAATGAGAAGCAATGTTTGCAACAGGAGAGATACATACGCTCTTCAGTACGCTGAGAAAGCTTACACCTCTTGGTTTGGGGGTTTTCCTAGGTTGGGGGTCAGCCTTTGAGTCCCTCCTCTCAACAATCACAGCAAGAACTCAGTCCCTCACAGATGCAGACCACTACATCTACACCAAACCAGGCCCTCCAGCAGCAGCAAGGGTCATCAGTCCAGCACACGTATCTTCCCAGCACGTGGAACTCATTCCGGAGCTATTGTAAGTGCCAGTAGTAGTCTGGCTGGTGTGTGGGACTAGTATGTGCTCTGTTTCTTCAGCTACCACATGTATAGTATTTCTAGAGCTCATTAAGCTTTGTGGTTAATTAGTTGTAGAAGATAAAAGGGTTTAGACAAATGGAAATGGTTGTTCTAGCTCTTCTGCTGTAGGTCCACAATTATCTGATATAGGTGGTTTGGGCAGGGAGACTGGGCTCCTTTATTCCAGGGAACTTGCATTCCACAAGGACAAGAGGAAACTGTCTCAAGTTGCATCAGGGGAGGCTTAGATTGGGTATTAGGAACAAATCTTCCCTGGAAGGAGTGGTCAGGCATTGGACCAGGCTGCCCAGAGAGGTGGGGGAGTCACTAGCCCTGGGGGTGTTCCAAAAATGTGTAGATGTGACACTCCAGAACATGGTTTGGTTGACACAGTGATCATCTTAAGAGGCCTTTCCCAACCTTAAGGATTCCATGGTTCTGTGATCCCCATGTTGGATAGCAGCTTCTTCCCATGGGGAGGGATNTTGGTTTGGGGGTTTTCCTAGGTTGGGGGTCAGCCTTTGAGTCCCTCCTCTCAACAATCACAGCAAGAACTCAGTCCCTCACAGATGCAGACCACTACATCTACACCAAACCAGGCCCTCCAGCAGCAGCAAGGGTCATCAGTCCAGCACACGTATCTTCCCAGCACGTGGAACTCATTCCGGAGCTATTGTAAGTGCCAGTAGTAGTCTGGCTGGTGTGTGGGACTAGTATGTGCTCTGTTTCTTCAGCTACCACATGTATAGTATTTCTAGAGCTCATTAAGCTTTGTGGTTAATTAGTTGTAGAAGATAAAAGGGTTTAGACAAATGGAAATGGTTGTTCTAGCTCTTCTGCTGTAGGTCCACAATTATCTGATATAGGTGGTTTGGGCAGGGAGACTGGGCTCCTTTATTCCAGGGAACTTGCATTCCACAAGGACAAGAGGAAACTGTCTCAAGTTGCATCAGGGGAGGCTTAGATTGGGTATTAGGAACAAATCTTCCCTGGAAGGAGTGGTCAGGCATTGGACCAGGCTGCCCAGAGAGGTGGGGGAGTCACTAGCCCTGGGGGTGTTCCAAAAATGTGTAGATGTGACACTCCAGAACATGGTTTGGTTGACACAGTGATCATCTTAAGAGGCCTTTCCCAACCTTAAGGATTCCATGGTTCTGTGATCCCCATGTTGGATAGCAGCTTCTTCCCATGGGGAGGGATGCCTGAAGGAATCCTTCAGTATAGAAAATGAGGGTGCTCTGAAATGATTTGTCATGTCCATGTGGCTCTGGATGGTAATTCAGGATTCCTTGGGTGAGAGCAGGATGTGTTGTTGAGGTGTGAACTGCCAAACCTGCAGCTGATGCTAGCAGCCATGCTTCTGTAGAGGCCCTGCAGAGTTTTGCAAGGCTTGGCTTTACCTGAATTTCTACTCAACAACCACTTCAGGCTTGAAATCTTACTGATGTGGGACACTGTCTTGCAGTTTGACTGAAGGTCTTGATCCTCCCATTTCCATTTTGTAGCATCTGAGATTCAGATGATGACCATTCCCCAAGGCCAGTATGTGATCACGGAGACTGCTGTAGGGACACCAGTCACCACTGTCAACACAGGGCAAGTGAAGGCAGTTACTCAGGTAAGACAAAGAATAGTGACCCTTTTTTTTTTAATCAATTAGTCACAACTATTTGTTGAGAATAAGCTGTATGTGTTAAACCAGACTTCCAGCAGTTTCCAGCTAGCTTTCTGTTATCCATAGGATTACAAAATAAGAAGGATTCCTGCTGTCTTGCAAGGCAAACAATCCCATGCAAGACAGGTCATTGCATTTTCTGCCCTGCTACAAGATGCAGGAAATGCAAGTTCTTCTAGAACACCTGGGAAACAGAAAACCTTCAGAACAGTTGTGTTAAAAAGTGCTGTTTGAACTTGCAATTAGCTGAACCAAATGCCAAGTAGCTCAACATAGTTGAGTCCTGTGTCCAGAGCTGGGGCCCCAGGACAAGAAAGATGGGGGGCTGTTGGAGAGGGGTCAGAGGAGCCACGGAGCTGATCAGAGGGCTGGAGAGAGGCTGAGGGAGCTGGGCTGGGTCAGCCTGGAGAAGAGAAGGCTGTGGGGGGACCTCATTGCAGCCTGCCAGTCCCTGAAGGGAGCAGAGGAACAGGAGGGGAATCAGCTTGTTCAAGGGCAGAGACTGGCAGGACAAGGGGGCTGGAGTGAAGCTGGAGGAGGGAAGGGTTAGAGGAGAGATTAGGGGGAAGTTCTGTGCAGAGAGAGTGGTGAGGGGCTGGAACAGGCTGCCCAGAGAGGGGGTGGGTGCCCCATCATCCCTGGGGGTGTTGAAGGCCAGGTTGGCTGGGGCCCTGGGCAACCTTGTGTAGCTCCAGGCCTGGAGGTTGGTGGCCCTGCCTGTGGCAGGGGGGGTGGAGCTGTGTGATCCTTGGGGTCCCTTCCAACCCAGCCCATCCTCTGATTCTCTGATAGTTGAGAACAAAGGGCATGTGTAACTTTGCTCTGATTTGTGTCAGTGAAGTAGCCCTCACTTTGGGAATTCCTCATCCCTACCAAAACGTCCTCTAGCACAGCAACAGAGAAGCCACAGCCTCTCAGAAAAGTCAGAGAAGGTGAAACAATTATTACTCTCTTTACATATTCCCCATGCAGACTCACTATGTGATATCTGAAGGTCAGCCTGACCTGGATGTCAAACACAACTCCTCACTCTCTGGAGAGGTGCAGGTCGGTGTTTCCCAGCCACCAGCCCACACGGACACCCTGGAATCCCAAACGAGCAGCCAGCAGCCAACCACCCAGTACATCATCACTACCAGCACCAACGGGAGCGACGGCAGCGAAGTGCACATCCCTAAACCCAGAACTTTCTCAGCAGAACACGAATGAAGAAGCCTCCTGGTGTTTCTTGCTTGTACTAGTCACCTTCCCTGAAAGCCCATGGGTATCCTGGAGCTCAGTATGTTTTAATTACGCACTCACATAACTTCAAATAAAATCTTGGGAGCTCTTGTTAATGCTTTAAGAGGGTTTAAGTCTCCAGTGACCGTGAAGAAGTACCCTCAAAATCCTTCTGGGATGCCATTGTGTGCAGCTTTTAACAAAAAGGACAAGAGAAGTGAAACCTCTGCTTGCTCTGGACTTTATTTTTGGCATGCTGCTGACCCTTATTCTTTCCTTTTTGGAAGTGTCTCCAGTAAACACCTCTGTTTCAATTGTACAGGAAAAAGCTTGCCTAACTGAAGGCAAGCTGGCAGATGACTATGTCTGTTCATTTCCAAACAGGAGGACACCATGTGAGTTAGAAGAACGTGGCAGAACTGATTCTTGTGTCTCTGTTTCAGCAGCCAAGGTGAAAGGGAATATACCAGCTCAATGCTCACAGACTGCCTGGAGAATAAAGAGCAACAGCAGTGAAATGGTGATTCCTTGCCTATGTGTGCAGGGAGGGATTTAACAATGAAGCTGTGAAGATGTACTGAAGCAGTCCATTAAGTTATTACTTTTCCAACCCTCTAGAAGTGTTTACACGCTGCCTGCCCTGTCCTGTTTGAACAAGTGTTTCCAGAAAGAAGGGGAAGTGTGGTGGTCTTAAACCTGTGTTTGGGACAACCTGATGGAAACCATAGCAACACGTCACGGTAGTACGGAGCCACCGTTCTCCCTTCTTTCCCTCCAGCCTTTACAGGGAAAGTCACCCTTTTGCCTGTAAAACCAAAAAAAGGCTCAGCTCAGCCTGCTGGGATCTAAAGATAGTTGGGCCAGGAGAAAATGAGGCTGCAGGAGCAGCCTTGGAAGACGTGGGGTAGCTCTCTCTTGCCACCTCAGAGCGGACATCTTTTTCCCCTTGAAGACTGGATGGCAAGTTGGTTATTCTGATTTATTTTTTTTTTCCAAATACCTTGTTAACAATGCACTCTAATTCCTTCTGGACAGTTCTGTAAAATGACCGGCCCTGGACTCAGGAAACACCCCAAAAAAACTCTGCTAGTGGACCAGAAAGCCATCTGTGAGGGTTACCTGCTTTGCTAGACCCGGTCTGTGTACAGAATTCATGTTATGTTGAGGGACCAGGAGAAAGGGAAAGAGTTTCTCTCTTAAGGCAGTGTATATTTTTTTCTTTCTTACATAATTCTCTGCAGGTCTTGCTGGTTGGTTATTTAATTCATTGCAAGAATATGACTAGAACTCATTGTCTTCTGATGGGATATACTGTGTATGTCTAAACCTTCCTTCACTCTGCTTGAAACCTCATCCTGGAATGTCTGTGCATAATAGGATACACTTATTTATAAAACCAGAAGGATGTTTTGTCTCAACAGCCCTTGAGACTGAAGAACCCAGAGAGGTTTTGGGTTGGTTTTTTGATTTCGGTTTTCCTCTTGTGCCACGCTGAGTGTGACCACAGGACACTTTTCCTACCCCCCTCCCCATAAGTATTCCCACAGATTTACACACAGATCACCCCTATGAGGAAGCACTACAGGTGTTTGCAGGTTGTGGTATTGAGCCTTACACAGTTAAAGCTCCTAAGATGTGAGAGAACTTCACGCTCAGCCTGGGCAAGAGGAAGTTTGGTTCCTTGTGGGCAAAGCCTGGCAGCAGGTATTTGGTAATGAACAGATCTGGTAGTTTGGTGTGGAAATAGTAAATCAGATTGAAGATACTGGCCAGTTCTGAAGTGTTTTGAAGGAGCTTTGAAGTGATTTGCCAAAACCATGGGCAGATTTCTTCCTGGGATTTAGCTTCTCTTGCTGTACTGCTGTCCTGGGGTGTTACTCAGGTGGGTAAAATTAATGAGGAACCAGCATTTCCATTCAGTCCCATGCTGTGATGGATGTCTTTTCACTGGGTGGATTTAGGAGCCCACGCTTGCCAAGCAGCTGCAGTTCCCATTGATCCCCCTGAAGATCCGTTGCTGAGGGTTTCTGAATTCTGCCATTGGGCATGGTGATGGTGTGGGAGAAGGGGGATTTCATCTCTGCTTCTGGCTGCTTGATGATTTAATAACAAGTTAAAAATCAGGAGGCTTGGAGATGGGATATTTAAAGTCTTAAAAGGTCTGTGGTTTTCATAGGTGAACGTCACACTTTTCCCCTGTAATGATATTGCAAATTGGGAGGGGATTGAAAGGATTTTGTTAGAAAAGGATCCCAGAACGAGAGAACACTCACACCCAATTAAATTTAAAACTGAAAAACACAAGGTGTTCCAGAAAGCAACTCTCATTCAGTCCCTTTTGGACTCAAATCTTCTTTATTTACCTTCTCAAAGCTTCTACTCCGTCCTACAGCATGCTCTGCACCTGTGGTAAGTGCTTCACCATGTCCCCAGGGGAGCGAATGCCTCCTTGTGCAAGAAGCATCCCTACCATGAATTTTCCTTCCCCACTGAGGTACCACAGCCAGCTTTTAGGGAGACCACCACCAAAAAAAACCCCCCAGACAACCTTGCATGTTTCCTCCCTGATTTCTAAGGTGTGGAAGGCACAGGATGGATTGGTTTTTAAACCAGTGGCTTCTCCCAGGCCTCGCTCTCCTCCGTGTAGGCGTTTTTTGGGGGCCTGTGCTGTGTTTTCCTGGCTTGGGGAGGGAAGAACCGTTCCCCGGGCCCTTTGGCTTTGCCCCCCCTGCCCCAGCCCTGTGTGGTGTCGTACGCTCGGTGCCTGTGACTGTGTTCATGGTCTTGTGTAAAGATAAAACCACCCCCAACCTTGAAATAAAATGCAGGGGGGTTTTGTTGGGGTTTTTTTTTTTTGTAAAAACGTTGGCCTTGACCCTTCTGTTCGCTGGGGGACCGTGGGCTCTGCCGCTCTCGGCACAAACGGCTCTTATCGCGACGGGCTGGATCACGACTGCCGCCAGCCCCCTCCATCGCCTCAGGGAAGGGAGAGGCGGAGGGTAGGCGCGGCGCGCAGGCGCGGCCTCCCGGAACGCGCATGCGCGCCGAGAGGCTTCCGCCTTCCGCTGCGGGTGGCGTGCGGGGTCTTCCCGCTGCTCCCCTCCCCGCTCCCCGGCCTACCGCCAGCGGGGGCTGTGGGGAGCGGCTGGGCCGGAGGCGCCGCGTCCCTCCTGGCACTGGGAGGAGGTGCCGCTTCTCCCCGGTCTCCAGCGCTTTAGGGGGGCCTGGCCTGGCCG
>VZTU01024212.1:320108-384238 GCA_013400835.1 Zapornia atra | reverse complement strand
TTCTGTGATTCTGTGAAGTCAAAGAATATATGTGAATTCTCAGATATCTCTGGCACAAGATATTTATTAACTAGTATTGTTGTTGAGAAGGAAGTTGTCAGGAAGGTGTGTGTACATCCTAAATAATATGGGCAAAGTCATCATCGCAGCATGCTGTTGTCCACAGACAGAAAATCTCAGCTGAATTCCCCCATCTTTCTTTCGCAAGGCCATGAAGACAGTTACACACCAGCCATGGGATTCAAGAGTTTTCCAGTGTCCAGCAGCCTAGATGCTTCCTGGCTTTATACCATGACAAAACCCAGGCATGTATCTTCTTCTCCTCCCCTGCTCCTTTCTTCTCCTCCTTTCTGGAAGGCCAGTTATATAGAAGTAGGCAAGAGGGCCTTGCTGCCAGCAAGGAAGAAGGAGTTGTAGAAGATAAAGGAAAGCTCTTCCAGATTTGGTGGAAGCAAGGAAAGGGGAGAATAAGTAGATATGAAAGAACAGATCTCTTGAGAAATTTCAGCTCAGAGGAGAAGAAGTAGTGCCTAAGTTTTCCTGCTCTGTGGTGATATATGCATGCAGACATCCGCCTAGGAATTGTGGGGGAACTCTAATGAATCTCTCTGAGTTGTGTCTATGGTGTTGATTACCGCTGTTCCTGCAGAAGCCACTTGTATTTGTGATTTGGAGATGTTTTCAGCAGGCAATGAAATATTAGTCGCTATTTAAAAAATGTACCGCATAATTGCAGAAGATAGCATGTTCCCGTTCCAATTAGAAGTGAATAACTGCAATACCTGAAGGAGCCTTGTGCAGCATCTGTAGGTAAATACTGCTCTTTGTAAAGGAATCTACGCATAGAAAAATACATAATAGGCTTGTGAATGGTAAGGTTTAGATGTAAACTACTGAAGTAAAAGAATCACTATCTCACGGGGAATTTTAAGAGGAGTTTGAGATGTTTTTTTCCTAAAAAGATGCAAAATATATTGCTGGCAAATCTTGCTCTCCTTTATTGCTTGTATATCAATATGGCAAGCAGAACATTTTCTACCTCAGAAAAGTTTGCCCTCAGCTCTCCGTATTAAATTAGCCCCCCCCCCCCCACATTTAGACATGGCAATTCTTCATCTTCAACCAAAGCCCGTCTTCATACATTAACTGTGCTCGCAGCCGTTCTCCAAAACCGAGGTCAACTCGTATGGATGGCTCATATTGACTCTTAAAACTCCCACACAGCATGGCTGTTGCAGATTGTTTACTGGGAACGGGACTGCTCCCAGTAAACATCTAAATTAGCTTATTTCAAATGCTGAGCTGTGCCCTAGCTGCTAGGTTATGTAGGGAAAGTACATAGAATACATAACATGTAGAAATAGAGGGCCTCTGTTCAACATGTATACAGTCTTTTGGCGTGTGTAAAGCAGATGGGCAGATTCTGATGATCTACATGTTGAAGGTGGTTGCTGAAAGTGGCAATGCAGTGACTAAATCCACGCTTTTGTAGATTCAGCCCTTAATAATATATGGAAAGCTCCTGTTTTGCTCCCATCCTACAATCAGTAGCATCTAATCAGCTTGAACCTATGCTGTGGCAATATGTCAGGTACTTACTGTCCATGAGGCAGCGAATGAACTTGAAATCAACTGAAAAAATCCCACTGATGTGGGAACCGTACAAAAAAGATGCAACCAGTTCTGCAGCTTCAGTTAGTTCCTGCATTTGATGAGGTGTGGGTAGGCCTACAAGGGCCTTTGATTAAGCAAGGCTTTGATTAGGCAAATGCAACTCCACTGTCTTGACAGAACTGGACTTAGCCACCAGAGATCTGATTCCAACCCAAGATCTTTGTACACCATGTCATGTTGCTTTCTTTGCATAATTCTACAGTGCTGGAAGATCTTCAAACAAACTTATTTCATAGAAGGGAACAGAAATATGTACTGAGTATCACTGCAGGCTTGCAAACAACAGAAATACCTGAGAAAACCTCTGTTCTGCTATTGATCCAATGGAGTGCTGGAAACATTACTATGGCAACAATTCTTACCCGGTGGAAGAAGCATGCCATTATCTGTGCATAGGAACAAAACAAGAGGAGGTGTTTTTCAGAACTGTTGCCCACCTCCTCTTGACCACTGCAGATGTGATGACCTTCTGGCAGAAGCTTCTGCTGCAGATTTCAATGAGATACGACTTACAGAATTATTTATTGGCCCATGTGCTGAGAATAAAGAAATTCTATTGACCAACAGAGTCCTGTCACAGAAAACAGCACCGCATGGAACTCCTGTTTCCTAAGTGTATCACACATCTTCCTTACCTCGTTAACAACCCGGGTCATCGATGTGAATAAAAGAGACAAGGCTGCTCTGGCTCACTGTAAGTGTTGTCCATGTCATGTGGCTGTACAGCACTTGAACCTTTCGCAAGTACACTTATTAACTCAGAAAACTCCCGAGCACCTAATCTGGCCTTGTTCTTACTGGGAGTGAGTTCAGGCTAAAGTACAAATCTGTTGTCATTGTGACATTGGTGTTATTTGGTCTATTTATTAGCAACTAGACTAATAAAGCCAGCAAGAAACTGTTTTGCATTATATGGCTAAACTGAAAGTCTACATCCCTGAAGGCAGAGCTGAGAGCTAGTCATATTCCAGGTGTTTGTAACCCTTAAGAAGCTCTGCCTGCTGCTCTGGGCTGTATTTCTCATCCCCAGCTTCACATATGGATAATTTGGAGGAGTACTGTGACTCTGCCCACCGTTCCTAACCCTGGGGAGGGAAGTGATACTGGCTACAAGTCCAGGCAGGCTGTTCTTCCTGTAAATGGCTGAGGGAAACGATAGTGTGGGAGATGGTGCCAAGTGAGGAGAGAAAAGGAGCAGCCTGGAAGAGAGCTTCCAAATACACACTCCCACTGCAGAAACACTTTATGGCTGTCCTGAGGCTGGGGAGAAGAACAAGCAGCTGCAAGCTCTTTCCAAGCTGTTTGTTTGCCAGTCTTCTCTCCGGGCAGCCAGCTGTGAGAGCAACACAAGTAGGTGGAACAGCTCTGCCCACTTGGGAGCCTGCTGCTGCTCCACAGAGCCACCGAACAGCGTGAGCCAAGCGCATATTGCCCCATGCCATTAGTATTGTTATCCCCTCTGAAGAAAAAACCAAAATGAAACAAAACAAAATCCCTCCCAAACCCAAAACCAACAAAAAAATAGCCAACAGAAAAAGAAGTGTCAGAAAAAGGGAGAACCTGCAGAAAGACTGTAGAAAGAGATGAAGACCAACATTAAATACGTGAAGTACGAGGAAGGAATGGAAAGGACACTGCTACTAATAATGTTGAGCAAAAGCACAAGATGCCATCCAGCTGTTTACTAGGTCCCAGCCTAAAAAGACGAGTTCCTGCTTATTCTGCAGAGACAATAGAGTTCTATTTCTTCTAGAGAAGTATGTAGCCCTGCTGTTCTTGGAAATTATTCATCTTTCCTTCATGGAAATGTCTCCTGCATCCCATCACAAACAACCACAGAGGAACAGAACGGATGTGTGCCTGCGTGTTTGTAAATATATGTGTGTATATGTATTACACATGCATACACACAGATAGGAAAATATGTTGAAAATGTCTCCATGAAAGAAAAACTAGGATACACACTTGAATTTAACCTATTTGGTCAATCTTTTTCCCTTCCCTGGAGACAGCTGGTTTTATTCAATATTGACTTTTTTTCTAGTTCTGGATGACTTTGAGGCCTGGAGATAGAAATAGGAGCTATTATTAAAGATATAATTATTATTTTGACAACATCAACTTTGACAGCTTCATGAACTTTATTGAATAAATGATCGTTCATTACCCATCAAATAGTATTTTCCCACTTCTCCAGCTTTCTCTGCCTCCAACATCTGAGACCCTCCGAAGTATTTTATAAAAGTAATAATCTTTCTTCTAGCCTTTAGGGAAGTAAGTTGATCAGTTTCAGGAACTTCCTCCCATATTTGCTGTTACACATGTGAGCGCAGGTGTCCTGGGAAGAAATTAGGGAAAGGCTAAGTCACAGAGGTATGATACATGGTAAGATACCCAAATGCAGGGTAAGATAACCTGCATTATCAAATGCAGGGAGACCTTTGCTCATTTTCAACTCACATGAAAGTGAATTACGGACAGTCTGGGTCCAGCTCTGCACTCAAGAGCAACCCCATGTTGTCTGTGTTTCTTTATTCTGGGAAAATGCAATTGCTGATGGAAGTCATACTTTCAGATGAAATTCTCACCCAGACAGCTTGGGACATCTGTAGAGGCTTTCTCAACATCAAAGTAATGACCACAAGATGTTTTCTCTGTGAAACATGGGAGCATCACTTTGCAAACACCGATTTTGGGTGGTGGGGATGCTCGCTACAAGCAGGCTCTACCATTCACTCTCTGCTGGCCTCGGCATCCCATTTTGCAGTCAGGTTGTCCCATGTGCCAAGATGGCAAGACAGGTGTATTTCTTCAGTTTGCACAGCTCCCCTTTGCACAGGCGGGGGCGGGCAGGGAAGGGCTCAGAAAAGAACTGTGGAAAACCTAGGGTAATGTTTTAAGAAACAGGAGTCGACCATAAAGATTTGAATCTAAATGTGCCTTTTCCGGGCTTTGGAGCTGCAAAAGCCTTTCTTACGGGCAGTATTATTTGGGATGGTCTTTAGCAGGTAGCCACAAGGTTTGCCACCCATTTCATTCGAAAGAGGGGTCTGCGCTCCACGCAGTGTTCCCCTCACCAGGGAACGAACACGCAGACTGCACTCGCTCTGGGCCCCCTGCTTCAACCTACTCCCTGAGGACCCCCAGACCAGCCGTTCCGGGCGCTCACGGCAGCCCCGAAGCGGGACCCGCGCCGGGGCCGGGCTCGTTGTGACGCGCCCGGGGCTGCCGGGCAGCGCGGTGGGTTCGGAGCGCGGCGATACGGCTCTGCGGGCGGGCGGCGCGATGGGGTGCCTGGCCCCCCTCATGCCTCTGCTTCTGGCCTTGCTGGCAGCGGGTACCGCGATCGGCAGCGGCGCGGAGGCGGCGGAGCTCCCGGGAGAGCTCACCCAGACGGGGGTGCCGCTCGTCCCCGCCACCTCCGGCCTCCCTTGCCCAGGCTCTTCCTCGAGGCGTGCGGGCGCTGGCCTCCCCGCAGCCCGGCCGGCTGCCTGCTTGTCTCTCCTTACGGCTTATCCCGCAGATCCGGCGGCTTCCACTCCCGCCGAGGGGAGTTCCCCCCGTTCCGGTCCGGCTTCCCCCTTTGTAGGCAGGGGTGTGCGCGGCCGGGGCGGAGGGAGAGCAGATTTCGTGTGGAAGAGCAGATATTTGCGGGGCTACCCGGAGTCGTGCTTTGTGAGCAAGGCTTAATCACCGCCAGGACGTAACGATCTCTCCTGGGTGTCATATGCAGGCAGTGGGAAGGTGTCGGAGCGTATCAGTGCTTTATTAAGCCGTGCGGCATCACAGGGGCCCTCCTGAAGGGGAGACGGGGAAAGCTCCAGATCCGCTCCTCACTTTCGTAGTGTGGGCTACGGAGAGTCGGATGCGTGCAAACCCCCCTCCGTCTGTCACCGAGCGGCAAACCACGCAGGTTGACAGCCGAGGCGTTGTCAAGCGGAAGGCCGGTTGCCCCATGGAAGGAATTCCATCCTGGGGAGCCTGCAGCCCTGGTGGTGAGGTGACTGGGGATGGAGCGGTGCTGGTCCCTCTCCCCTCTTGCTTGGACTTTCAGGTCCCCAACGCCACAATACGTGGCAAGAATGAGATGCCCCACTCAGGAGTGAGGGAGTTCCCTTAAGACTCACAACCACGACTTTGAGTCCTCTCTGTTGAGATTTTAGTAGGACTTCTGTGAGCTTTTTAAACGTTTATCAAAATATTCCGCTCATACGCTGCGATGTGGCTTGTAATTAAAAGGGTGTATAATGGCAAAGATTTCTGTTCTGCATAGGGTTTTACAAGGCTTCCAAATGTGGAGAGGAGTACAGACTGCCTTTGCTGTGCTGGTACTAATTGCAACCCCCTGACAGGAATGTAAATGCAGTTCCTTAGCACATTCTTATCTCAGCATGTGTGGGATTTACATATATAACTCCTATTAATGCTAATGAAAGCTATATGCATCATTCTTTTTTGCATAGGGCCGACACTATATTTTTATCTGAACCTGGTGCAACTGGAACCAGGCATCTTATATAAGTCAAAAGAGCTGTAGCTACTTACCGGAAGCTTTCTTAACATTTTGGTTCATTTAAAATATATGGAGGCATGCAAGTAAAGGAAGCAGTATAAAACTTTGTACTGTGATGATGGCAAGGAAGGTTTGTAACATTCATACAAAAAGTCTTAGCTTATCCAGAGAATTAGCAGTAAACCAGCTCCTATTTCCCTTAAAGTTTTTCTGCTGGTTTTTTTGTTTGTTTGTTGTTTTCAGTCTGGTTGGGTTTTTTTTAATACTTATTTTCATTAAATCAGAAATCAAGTTTGGTGATTAATTCATTAAGGTAGAACTAATCAGATTTGTATTTTTAAAGGTTTATCCGGAGTACTGCTACTTAAAAAATACAGTGTCTTTTTTATTTAGGGCACAGTCAGTTCATCATTATGAATCTCTGACAGAAGAGTCATGTTGCGTATTGCAGTGCTCCTCATGCCAGAAAGAGTGTCGTGGCTGATAACCCTCACCTACAATTAGGAGTTTACTTTCACTGCTTAGCAAAGTTCTTCAACCTTCTATTAGTACTATCTGAAGTTTTGTGTCTCTTCTTGTTTATGAAGCTTTTTTTTTTTCCTTTTAAAAAATCTGTGTCTGGATGGGAAATGGCAGCTTCTCCTTTCAGATGCCACCCTGCTGTGACTACACTCAGCTTGTCACCTCAAAATTGAATTACAGTAATGCCTGCTTTCAGGGCAGAGATTTGGGGCTTACCACAAGCTGACAGAAATTGTCAGAAATCTATTAAGTTGAGAACTTACATCATCTGAAGCTGTCCTAGCCCTCCCTCACATTCGTTGTTGCATGTTGTTGTAGTGATAGGACGAGAGGCAATGGTTTTAAACTTGAGCAGGGTAGGTTTAAATTGCACATTAGGAAGATGTTCTTTACTGTAAGGGTGGTGAAACACTAACAGGTTGCCCAGAGAGGTGGTGGAGGCCCCACCCCTGGAGAAGAGATGCTTGATGGAGCTCTGAGCAATCTCATCTAGTTAAAGGTGTCCCTGCTCACTGCAGGGGGGTTGGGCTAAATGACCTCTAAAGGCCCCTTCAAACCTAACACATTCTGTGGTTCTATGTTTACCTTTATTGTGCGCACACGAACAAAAGAGGCTCACCTTGTGCCAAGTTGAAAAGAGGAATTTTTAAACAGCAGTGTATTTAGACTGTGGGCAGGATCCTTCAAAAGTTGAAAAGAGGCAATTTTCAACAAGGGTGTATTTAGACTGTGGACAAGATCCCTCAGTTCTCTTCCTCCTCTGCTCTACTGTGCTGTGGTAGTGTTGTTAGACAAGACTGTTGAAGGACCGCCCCATTAATTTAGAAGAAACAAAGGCAAACATGGTAGGATGCCCATGGTGAGGACCATCTTCTAAAGAAGCTGTTATTTTGAAAGGCTCATTAGAGATAGGGTTTGAGGATACACTACCTCTTTTAAAGATCGTCTCTTGTTTTTGTAGGATTTTAGTCTTATCATATTTTTCCTTATGTTTTGGCTAAGGTTGGTTTTTTTATCATGCAACTGGAAAGCTAAGTTATTGTTTAAGGATTGTCATGCATACGCTAGAAGGCTGTTCTGACGAACACAGCTTATATGCTGAAGTAAATGTCAAAACCATAGAGACAGTTAGAGATAACAGAAGAATAAGATTTTGATGGCTCATTTATAATGTTGGGAAAAGGAGTTTGGTATCAGCGTATCATTGTAGAGAAGGCGCCGTGCTGCTGTAGTGTAAATCCTTTACAATGGAGGAATAAAGGGTTTATGTTTGTCTATCGCTGACGGCAAGAGAAATGGATCTGTTCCTTTCAACCTGAGAAATTTAAAGTTTTGGATAGCGTGTGAAAAATGTAAATGCTACTCAGAGATTTAGAAGCAAGAAGTGATATATAAACTCGCATTGCTGCACAGAAATAACATTTTGTAAACATAAATCTTGAATATAAAAAACTGAGAGACAGCGAAAGCAAACTTTACATTGGTAAGTATTTGTTATCAGAAAAAAAAAATAATCTGAGTAGGCGGGACTGGCAGTGCAGACTTGTAAAAACAGTCATAGTGACTTTCTCTTTGCATTTGGAAGCACTGAAGAGACCTATTGCTTATTTAATGAACAATTTCCAAAGGAGCTTCACTAAGATAGTTTCTCTATGGAGCATTTACTGTATCACAGTATCCTTATAAACAAACATTCAAACTGCATGCTATTAGGAATAAAATATATAATCCAGATTTGAATCCCAGATGGAGATGAGAACCCTTTGCTTTTCTACATTCTGTGAAACCCATTCTGTAACCTCAAAGTACCGTTAAAAAAATGGAAGCAGCCCAATCACAGTGATTTAAACCCCAGTACCTAATTAAAACACTGTACCTGGTTGACTCATCTTGGTGCTGGCTGTCTAAAACCTGACCTTGAAGTGAGATGGGGGAAAAAGAATCATGTGGGAAGGTGTATGTTAGCCAGAAAGAACAAAGACGTGAGTTAACTGAATATTGTTTAATGAAAATTTTTCTTAACTCTTTTCAGGGAAGACCTTTAATTTGCATAGATCCTAGACACCACGCTTCCCAGAGCTTTCAGTAGACTAATGGAACATCATAGGCTGGTTCATAAGAAAAATACGTGTTTTCTTTTTAAAGAATCACCTTAAGGTTTGCACATGAACGCTATTCACCCTGGATTTTATGATCAATTTTTCATAAATGTCTTGTTAGTGGAAGGAAAAGCTTTGGCAAATTTCACTTTTCAACTAAAAAGTAGTGAAGATTTCGAGGAGTGAGTTTCCTGCTAATTAGGCATTTCCACCCCTGCCATTGTATTAGAGATCTAACTTTAGACTTTTGTGTTCAGGTCTGGATGCCAGTGTGTCCACGGAAGTGGAATTCGGAGTGTGCATAGTTACATGTGATAAGTAGCAAAGCAGATGAATAAAACATATTGTCACTTGTTTTTGGGGGAAAAAAAAAAAGAAGAAAAAAGTGCTAACTGTAGCAATTTAGCAGTTGTAATTTGCTTGCCCTTGTTCACCTCTCATTGATTTCAATTGCCAATAACTATAATTAACAAAAACAATCGGGCTGATTGTCATTAGGAGTTTAGGTCAGATCTGTTGTTTTATTAATTTCACAGCCTGCGAGCTCCTATTTTAAACCAGTTCCCTACGTTTATTGGCACATGAGCTGCCTTCCCCAAAGTAACAATTTTCGCTATTTGTGAACATCTGTGAGATGTTCAGAAGATGAAAGATCTTCTGATGCTTCTCACAGATGTCTTCCCACATACAATATTGCCAAAAAATTGCTTGCCTGCAGTAGCCTGTTCTGTATTCCACATTTATACAATTTATAAATGGTGCAATGGAGAGGAGAGGTATCACTCTGGAGCAGGAAGGGAGAGAGGAAAAATGAGATGAGCCTTAGGAAGACATGTCTGAGTTTAGGGTGGCGATAGAAACCGCTGTGAGGTGGTAATTATATTGCTAAGGAAGCCGTCTTGAATCAGAAATGCTATTAATTTTTTTTCAGAACAAATTCAGTTTCTCATCAGACCACGGAAGAAGAGAGATGAGTCTTTTCCCCCCACCAATCCGATGTTTGCTAGAGTATGCCTTTTCATTTTTTCCAGTCGCTTTTTCTTATTTCCAATGATAGAACTTCCTTGATTACCTCCTTTTACCAATCCTAGGACATTATGATTTTAGGAGATCTTTTTTCCTTCTACATACTTTCTTCATAATATCAAATCTGCTTATAAGTTCCACATACTGATGCTGTATATGTATCCCCATACTCTTAATAACCTCACTTGCTCTGGTGCACACATCTTTTGGATACTAAGAAGCTGCTCCTTAACTCCCTTCCCTCTAGCAGGTGTCTCAGATGTACCTTATTTTCAGGAAACTTCACTAAATTTTCTCTTGGTTTTATCTTTGGTCCCTCAGTGTTAGTGCTGTGCTGGGTTAACCTTGGCTGGATGCCAGGTGCCCACCAAGCTGCTCTGTCACCCCCCTCCTCAGCAGGACAGGAGGAGAAAATAAGATGCAAAACTTGTGGGTTGAGAAGGCATGAACTCAATAAAGAACAAAGGCTGTGCAGAAGCAGAGGAAATGAGAAAAAAAAAGTATTCTCTCCTTCCCATCAGCAGGTGATGTCCAGCCACTTTCCGGGAGGCAGGGCACTGGTGGTTGTTTCAGAAGACAAATGCCCTAATAAAAAATACTGCCTCCTTCCCCTTCTCTTAGCTTTTATTGCTGAGCATGACATCATGTGGTATGGAATATCCCTTTGGTCAGTTTGGGTCAGCTGTCCTGGCTGTGTCACCTCCCAGGACCTTGCCCACTCCCAGGTTTGGGGGTGAAGAGAAAGCCTTGATTGATGTTCAGCAGTAGCCAAAATGCGGGCATGTTGCCAACACCACACAGCACTATGAGGGGAAAGTTAATTCCATCCCAGTCAGGCCCAATGCAAAATGTTTCACCCCTTCAATACTGAAAATCATGTAGTCTGACTGAGGTATCAGGACAGGGACACTCCAACCAAACCGAAAAAGGCATTATCGTCTATCTGGCATCCTCTCCTACCTGGAGCTGGGATCATGTCTGTAGCCTTCACTCAGGCTGTTCAGCACATGGCATGTTTGGTGGTTGGAAGGCTGAGAGGTGGTTTCTTCACTCTTCCAGTAAAGTTGTCAGCTCTCTGTCTCCTTCATACTACTTCTGACTCCCTAGATTAGTCTGCCCAGCCCTTCTTACTTCTTGCTTTCTGAACTGACTGCATTTTCTTTATTATTTTTCTTGGTAAATGCTGTGGCTCAGTTCCATTGCTCCTCTAGTCATAGCCCAGGCTTACAGAGGCATTAAAGCATAATTAAAGCATATGTTAATGATGTCTTGTCATACCTGCCTCAAATTTGCCTCAGTCTCTTTATGGTCTAATTGTTTTGGCTACTCTTACCTCTGAATGTTCTGCTGGTTTTGTATTGCTAAGTATTCAGTGCTTTTTGGATCATGCCTCTTCACCCCCCTCTCCCTCCACCAGTCTATTAATTTGCAGTTCTCTAGGGTGAATTTCATTCCGTTAATTTATTTTTACTGCATTGTGGCCAGTTTTCTGTTAGGTTAACTTGTATGACTTGTTGAAGTTAAGACCTAATTTGTTAGGAGAGTCTCAGTAGATTAATTTCAGCAGCATTGGCAGCTACTGAGAAGATGCAGGGAAAGGAAACATGGGAATGAAAGAAAAAGCTGTCCAAAAGGAAGAGGCAGAGGAGTACTAAAAGAACTTGCAGATCTAATTAAAAAAGTGTCTTTTTTTTTCATCAACCATTTTTATCATAACCTTTGAGTATGATACTTCCCAAATTTTAATATTCCCATAGATAAGACACGGTGAGATTTTTCCTGATGCCTATGGCTAGAGCTAGTCCAGCACCCAGATTTCATCAAGGCAACCTTTTGGCTTTTTCATAGGCTTCCTGCCCCTTTTGTTAGCTAAAACAAAGGACCCCCCCCAAATCCTACATGGCACTGAAGGAGGAAGAATGCCTTTAATAAAAGTGTCAGTTCACTGCCATTTACACCTCTGTCTCTGCATCCATGAGACGAGATGTTCTCCAGAGTAGAGAACAATCCTCGTTTGGTGTAATTTTCAGTAAGTGGTGTTGTCTCCCTCTGTCACTTGAAGTACTGTTTCACCAGTTACATGACATCTCTGAGACGTTCTGAAACCCATCGGTTTATATAATACACGTTTGAGGAAGGCAGATGCATCAGAAATGCAATATTCCAACAAATTTCCTATTTATTTTTGTCCTACAAGGTGGGGGGTGGGCAGGGTGTTAACTCTTCTCTTTCAATGCCTATTAGTAAACAAAATGCTTCTGGAAAAATGGCAAAACCTTCAGTGTTTACTGGGCCTAAACATATTATTCCTGCCTCCCCCACAAGCTATGTCATTCCAGTGAACTGTGTACACACTGTTTGGCAAAAACAATTATAGCACTTGTTTTGAATTTGTTTGTAATTGTTAAAATGAGGATGTTCCCATTGAAATCCAGATAGTGAGAGTCAACATTTTTTTTCCCTTCCTTGAATGTCGTGTGGGAATTTTTGTTGACTTTACACATTTGTGGTAGATTATCTCCTGTTCTTTGCCCTCAGTAGGACCCTCCATGTTTCAGGTGGAGTCCTGGTGGCCCACACTTGATTTTATGCATTTCTCATGTTTTTATCCATTTCTCTGTGTTGCTGACCACCAAGCTCTGTGCTTCGTTTTGGGGGCTGTTAGTGGTATTCTTGTGGCACTCATTGTTGGTCACTGGTAGGTAACTTAAGGCTTCTCAGATCCAGTGCCAGGAGGTTTTGAGTGCCTTCGGTTTCTGCTGACCTTGGTGGGAGTTGAAGACACTCAGACTCAGTCACAAGACTGGAGGCAGCCGGAGTTGGCAGTCTGTACAATATTCTCTGTGCCATCTGATTCGAGCATTTGAAGGCCAGGAGCATTAATGCTTTTATATTTAAAGCGAATTCACTGTTTTGCAGAACATATTCTAGTTTCATTTCCAATTCTTTTTCTGTAAGAGAAGTTTTGAACTAGTTTTGAATTCTGTTTCTGACACATGATGATTCTAAGAATCTGGCTCCCTATGGGGCAGGGTCTGACAGAAGTTGATGTTGTGTTGAAATCTTAGATACCACCATGAGATAGCTTTAGCAGGTACCCTGAGAAGATCAGTTTCCCCTGGTATTCAGTAGATGCATCATATTAATGTCCAGAGGGTATGGAGGAAATTAAGAAACATGGAGTGCAAGATGATTTTTTTTAACTCCCCCAAAGGTATTGGCATTCGAGAAGTTCTGTTAACCCATGGATGCCCTGGGACTGAAACAAAGTGTATTGTCCGTGTGGAGGAATGCTGAGGACCAGTAGACTGTGGGTGTAAGTGGAACACTATGATAAAAGTAATCTACAGCAAATAAGCTGATTCGAAGGAAACATCCTTGCTCGCTGCGAGTGTGGTGGAAGTGGAATGAAGTGATTGCATTCCACCCTACAATCACCCTGTTAAGCAATCCAGCAATGTTTCAGATCTCGTTTCCGTACTGACGTACGCTTGATTTCAAGTCCCTCTCAAATAGTGTTTTTCTGCTGCATGCTTCGCTCCAGACATTAGGCCAAGCAAAAAACTATTTAAAGTAATGTTAAGGGAAAGGGTAATTTTCAAGAAGTGTTCTGTGGCTTGAAGAATTATGAACTTTGTGATCTATACAGAGATGTTTCGTATATTTGACGTACCTATTAAAAATTCCTCCTGTAGGGGGAATACCAATTTTGGAGGGCCTTGCCTGCATGAAGGTGCCTTGTATTTATATACTTCCTGAAAATCTCTTTAAATATGTTTGGAAGATGATTGTTCTGAACAAGGTGAGTAATTGAACCCTGCTTCAGGCAGAAAAATTGCATACTGCATGTATTTACCTCATGCTCCTTCTGAATTGTACGGACTTCTGGGCAGATTATTTCCTCTGCTGTCACAGTACAAGTAAATCCTGATTTATCAGTCGCAAATTGACTATACAAGGACTGACATGGCTTTGCTCCTTTATGCAGGTTCAATTTCCTGTTTATGTGAGGGAAACAATCATTTCAGAGAGTGATGTTTACTGCTATTTCAGAAAAATTGGGCATAGTGTCTGTTGAGTGAATGCATGTCAGCAAGTCACAGCCACCTCGCTCTTCCCAGTTGTTCAGGTAGAAGGTGTTGAAGAGATGGGAGAAATCTTCCCAAGGGCCAAGGGGTCCTGACAAGTCAAAAGCAGTTGGGAGTAGAGTAAGCACTTTTCTGTGCATTCAGATTAGATGCTAGGAAAAAAATTTTTACTGAAAGAGTTGTCGGGGCCTGGAATAGGCTGCCCAGGGAGGTAGTTGAGTCACCTTCCCTGGATGTGTTTAAAAAAAGGGTAGATGAGGTACTTAGAGATATGTTTTAGCATAGGATAGGAATGGTTGGACTTGATGATCTTAGAGGTCTTTTCCAACCTTGTGATTCTGTGATTCTGTGATCTGATAAGATGCAATTCATCTTTGCAGCTCCATTTGCAAAAATACAACCCTCTTTTTTTTCTTTCTTCTTTCTTTTATAAACGGCTAGACAGCACACATTCTTCCCTATGATTCAGCCATTATGGAAGTTTGCAGAGTTACCCATTTGGTTACTTTCCAGTGTGAAACTCAAGAAAATGGAAACATAATTGCCTCTGTAAAATACGCACTCCGCGCTACAACTGGTAAGCTCACAGAGATACTTACAGTCTTCTAGTGATACGGCCTTGTGGGTTTTTTATGTAGTACTCAATCTTCTTAAAATTGCATGTCACTGGTATAGCATATAGGCAGGAGCTTGTGTGCTGTGGTAATGACTGTCATGAAACACGGGCCAATAAAGGAGACGTATAAAAGGAAATGACAGAATGGGCATGAAGAGGTTCCTTGTGGTAGGAATGAGTATTTTCTTTATCCTTTGTAAAAATTCAAGCTAAAATAAGGAGATTTTCCTATTACCTTCTTATTTTTTTACTGCACCCTGGTTGCTTAACATCGACTTCTTTTTTTCTCACTAGCGACATAGCACCGGCAGCAGGGGTTCTGCAGTTCAGTCTCCTTTCTACTTTGATACTGATGCAGGAAAACAACCTTCTGGAGGTTTTCTTTCAGTCGCCATCTGGAATTTGCTTATACACAGCGGATTCAGCAGAGTTTCACGTGAAAAAGAATACATCTTAAAACAGTTCCCCGGTACTAACTTATCACCCAAGTGACAGGTGATAGGACGAGGGGGAATGGGCTCAAACTGCGCCAGGGCGGGTCCAGACTAGACATTAGGAAAAAATTCTTCACCAAAAGGATTATCGGGCATTGGAACAGGCTGCCCAGGGAGGTGGTTGAGTCACCGACCCTGGATGTAGTTAAAAGACAAGTAGATGAGGTGCTCAGGGATACGGACAAGTACGGTTGGACTCGATGATCTCAAAGGTCTTTTCCAACCTAGTGATTCTGTCATTCTGCAATTCTGTGATTCTCACCTCCTCTGCGAATGACATTTTTGCTGACTTCATTAGGAAAGATAACAGTATGCTGATTTTCTCCATCCATGAGAACAGCTCCTCAGAAATTCCATCTCTCCTAATCAGAGAAAGGGGAAAAGTGCCTTGCTAATAGACACGTACATTTTTTAATGAACTAATGACGATTCCGGTCTTGTGCAAAATTATGGCAGACTAGAAATGAAGAAATCCTCGGACATACTCCCTCCACGTTTCTCCCCTTCATGTAGTTTACCTAGGTAAAACTATTGAGGAATCCTGTTTTTTTTTTCTCTCTTCAGCAGGACAGGATATTTCCTGTATCTCTGTTGAGATCCTTTCTGCCATTTTACAGTGACATGGAATTTGTTTATTCATATTCTAAATCCATCTGGCCATCACAAAACACCCAAAGCTTTTTCTTCCTCCCTCCCCTCCCCCAGCTATTCAGTCTCTAGGTTTCTCTTTGTACAGAGAAAGCTTCCTTTTTAAGACCTGAATTAGCAGAGCACATCATCTGTTTTAGGATTAAGTGTGCAATGGTGCTGTTGACTTGAGTCAGCAACTCACACACCTGTGTTTAAGCTGTGACTGGGTAGCCTTGGTGAAAAATGATCAGGTGAAACCTGCCCAACAGACATAATCACCGAGAATTTCTTACAAGGATGAAGACTTACTAGTTCAGAAAATATGACCGTGCAGCAATCTGAAGAAGGCAAGTTCTAAGGCTTACTAAGTATCTGAAAAGCAGCGGGTTCTTGTGTTTAGTGCCAGAACAGCATCCTTTGGCTTTATACAGGGGTGTTTCTGGGCTTTGCTTCCCCAGGAGTGTCATTATTTGGACTTTAGAAATGATTAACTATTAATCAGGTACATAGAAGAAGTTATCAGCTCAAGTTTTGGTTGAGAATGTACCACAACTTTCATCTTACAGATCTAGTTCTGCTCCCTGTGGATGGTCGGATGTCTAACCAGATCAGAAAATTAGATTTACTTTTCCAACTATATCAGGAGCAAATGAGAAAGATGCTTCTGACAGCATCAGTGGATGTGGCAAGACTCCTTGTGTTTGGGTGTAGATTTTCTTAAGCTGCTGCCTTGCATTTTGCAGAGCTGCTCTCGGAGCAATTCTGACCATTTCTCTGGCTCAAGTCAATAAACTGAAGTTTGTATATTTTGTCTTTCTCATCACTTAGATCACTCCTTTCACTATTCCACAGAAGTACATTCCTTCATGCCAAAGCTGCGGGACAGGGGAAGTGGATGTGTGTTTGCTCCACGGCTGGTCTTTCTTCTTGGCACTTCCCGAGACAGAAAGGCTTGATGTCGTAACCAGAGCTAAAAATTAGCAATGCAGCAGATAAGAGGCGAATGGATTTGCTTTGGTCTCGTCCTTCCTCCTCTCTCCAGCACTCTGACGTGAACAGACGTGAACAGCAGTGGCCAGATTCAGCAACACCATCTGCAAACCTGGCCTCAAGGCCATAACTTGAAAATGCATAGTGTGAGAATTTCTGCTACGGATTTTGAGGCATGTGAGAGAGGAAAGACATGTTGTGTAAGAGCAGGCAACACCTCAGAGGAATTTGTGTGCATTTGTCATGTGGAAAAACTTTGTATGATTTAATTTTAAAGCTATGAGTGGAGGACTTCCATGCATCCTTCACTAGTGATCACTGTTGTACTGACCTTTTTGGTTGAGTGAGTGGTTGGTTGTAATTTGGCTTTTCCTTTTGTTTTCAGAACCCTTCAGACTGAGGTTAGTCTCTTTGTCTTTTATAGCAAGAGAAAAAAAATATTATTTCTTCATCAAAAATTATTGGGATTTTGCAAGGAAAATCCCATTTTTTAATAACTTATCTTTCCACATGTCCTTCTAACTAAATCACTACCCTGAAACACTGAGGGGTGTTGTTTCGCACTCCCGCCTGTTGTGTTGTTTGGTATTTTGTGAAGACTTTGGAGCTGGAAGGAGCTTTATTCATATTTACTAATAATAGCCCTGTGAGGAGAGAGGGCTCTGCAAGGGAGGAATGTGAGAGCAGAGAACTGTCCTCATTAGGATGCTATGTGAAGGGTGTCAGCCTACTGAGATCCCAGCTGTGCTCCAAGCTCCACCACACTTCTCATGAGCGAGAGAGTGAGTTTGGGGCATGTGTCTAGTGGCACTTCTGGGGAAAATGTGGAAGCAATAGCATTTTTGTGTCTCAGAGGCTATTCTAGCCCCCAGCTCCCTTCAGTGCACTTCCTGCTGATGACTTCAGTGCCAGAGCTTCCTCAAGAGAGAAGAGTTCTTCCTTGAGAGAGAAACTGGCTACTGTACACATGTGTAATCAGCATGGCCATTTGCACAGAAATGCAATGGGGAACCCCAGTACCCAAGATTAACAGCTTGGATCTCCCCTGTGTGTATGTAATCGTGCTCTCCCATCAGCATCTATCCACCCATTTTTAATACATACAGAAAGACTTAGAGATAAACTAGAAAGGCAACAAGAAAGCTATGCATTACAATTACATTAAGGGGAAAAAGCCCTCAAGCCAGCCTGCAGAGGCAGAATCTCATTCCCCTCTGCCAAACTGATACATGCTTTCTGCATCTGAAAACCAGTGTAAAGAACTCTTGGCTGCTGGACAGTCTAAACAATTGGTCAAACGTCTGCTTGTAGATAGAGCACTGCTGTACAGTCAGCATCATGGTCTAGGGGGAACTCCAGCTCCATGAAAAACTCAGGGGAGGAGGAGGATGAAAAGAAGTGCTGCTGGCAGAAGTAGTGGGCCTCCTTGGGACAGCAGTGGTGCTGAAAAAGCACATGTTCTGCTTTCTTCATGTATATGGTTTAAAGTATTATGAAGGTCTCTCTCTTGCTGAAGAAATGCCTGAATAGAATGCAGAGACAGAATTTGTATTGCTGATGTTTTCTGGAGGGAATTGCTAGCCGTGGCAACAGATGCTTCTGAATGTACTTGGATTTAAGCAAACTAAAGGGGAGAGGGTTCTGTGAAGGCAGAGGAGAGTCCAGAGGTGTACTGCACTGCGTAGAAATCAAAGCAGCCTCATTAAACTGTGATATACAATGCAAATATAGTTGCTGGGCCACACCACAGCAGAGAATGTGCTCTCTGTTTTACAGCTATCCTGCTCTGGTGCTTGGTGGGAGAGAGGTATGTGATGTATCTCTTTTGGCCCAAATAAGAAAGCATTAAATTTCTAAGGTTCTTGTGCCAAGTCCTGCACAGTGGCTCTATATTGTTCCAATGGCAGAAAGAAGGTAAAAAAGCTGTCAAGCTCCTTAGCAGCTGGTAACAGCCATACAGATGATGCTTTTGGTTTCCTTTAATCAAGCCTGTTGTCCCCCAATTGGCATAGCAGATAGGATCTGGGGTGGAGTGAGTATGTGGTGCTTGGACCATTTGAGCTGTTGGAAAGAGTTCCAGGAGCCATGACCAGCAGGTTTCTGCCACAGGGCTGGCCTGAAATCAGCAGCACCAGTGGGAGCTAAGAATTAAATCTGAGCATTCCTTCTTTTCATTCCTTTTCTTCTGCCCTTGTTCTGCCTTGCAAAAATAAATGAGTCTTCATAGTTTAGGTCCACCAGCGCCTACAATTTAAGTGCAATATCTCAGCATTTCATTTAAGTGCAATCCTTTCTATTCGAGATGAATGTAACTAATGAACAAGTAAAGTGAGAATGCCAAGCTTTCAGTAGCATTGGAAGCAATCTGCTTGAAACCATCAGTTGTGTTATCAATGTCTTTTTTCTTTGCAGAATGCTAGAAAACTTCTAGTGGAGTGCACTCAATTTTTGGATTTTTTTTTCCAATGTAATTGTGGAATATACAAGATAGTGCCTTTTTTCACCATTCTTTATAGTGAAGTAGTCCACAGACCCACAGTGGGCTGTAGTCTCTAAACTGAAAGTCATTCAACTTTGCATGTTTCAAAAAACAATTGTTCTTCCTACTTTCACTAACCTTAGTGGACTTCGTTTTAAAACTTTTTTTTTTTTTAAAGTTGATGTAAATACATCTTTGTAACCTGAAGTGTAAGCTTCAGATGTTTTCAGATGTATTCTGGCTGCGGCAAACTTCTCACAGACTAATTGGGAGTGCTGCCTGAACTTGGAGAGTGCAGTCAGGGGCTTAAAAGTGCACCTGATGTGAAGCACTCTCTGTTTACTGTAAACCAGCTTACTGGGAAGCAGCTTTTCTGTCTGCTTCCTGCTTGCATTTTAAACATGTGCGTTTACTTGGAAGGCATCCCTCCTGTATTATCAGGTTGTCACTTGGGCGGTTCTGGTTCTTGACTATTGGAAGAATTTCTTGCCTAGGAAGAAAACTTGAGTAGATTAGCTGTGGGTGACATAAAACTTGTGGTTCAGCAGGGTCCCACTGCAGCCTGTAAACAGAGGTATTCTTAGACTCCTAAATTGACACATTGCCAAGGAGGAAATATATTACGTTAATCAGCTTGAAAAATCAAAAATAATTTTCATTCACCTCCATGCCCTATAACTGCACATAATCCTAAAAAGACACAGTCCAGTCAGGGAAGTGAATTTGTCTAAAAGCAGGTAGTTCTATGCTGTCTGAAAAGCCCAGGACTCAGACTTGACTATGTATGATATTCTCATCCAGTTCACCGTTCTTACCTGTCCTACGCCCTGCAGAACGACCAGGGGAATCCTATAAACTGTGGATTAAGAATATCAGAATGGAAATTCTGTGATGCAGGAGACTGAAACTCAAATGATGTACTAGAAGAGTTGCTTAGATACTACAGTGATGACAGTGGCACAGGACCATATATAGAAGTAGAAATGAAATAGAAATAGAAGTAGGAATGGTTTTCCTGCAGTCACAGAATTCCTGCTAGTGTGAACATGAATTTTGCATACCAGTTAGCAGCAACATAACATCTTACAGTTTTAGAAACTGCATGAGAGAAAAATGAAAGAGAAATTAGAGTTGGCTTGTGTAAAATTGTCAAAGCTGGAGGGATCTGGGAAGATGCCTGATGGCTCATTGATTTGGCTGAATGTGGCTGAAGAAATAAGGTCAATTAAATGTCACAATGAGGCGATTTGGTTTCTTTATCCGGTGTCAAAAAAAACAGATGGGGAAGTTGGTTGGCCATCTTCAGCATTTTCCACTCTTCCTGGGTTGTTTGTTAAAGTCATCTCCTGACTGGTATGCCTGGTTTTAGAGAAACAGCCTAAGTAATGCAGGGCCCTCAGTTTCCTTGGGCCAGCGTCTGAACAGGCTGCAGTGTTACAAAATGCATGTTTATGTCCTTGCTACACTTTTCATTTCCCAGTTTCATGCAGCTGCTCCTTCCTATGCGTTTCTGGGCCATGCAGAACAACTCTTTTCCACGCTCAGTGGTTATTTGCTTTAAATAAAGGCTTTGCAGACCTAGATGGAGATGGGGAGCTGAAAAGCCGGCACTTAAGTCCTTGAATCCGGTCTTTTGTTAGCATACTCTCTTTTGGCTTCGTTATTATCATGATTATTGAAGCAATTACCACTGCTAGAATTCTCCTGTAGCAGGGTGCCTCAGCCCTGGGTGGCAGAGCACCTGGTACCAGGCCCCGAACAAAGAAGTAGGCCTGCCTTGAGTGGCAGCCAGCCTGCGGTAATTCTGTCTTTGTCGTTCGTGGGGACATGTCCTGAAATTAATACATTAGAACATTTCTTAAAGCAAAAATATTGTTATATTAGTTACTCTTAACGTGTACCAAGTAGATACTTTCCCATATTATTTTTTTCTCGGTCTTTAGGAATTGCTGTTCTTTGTGTTGGATGGCTGGTGAGGTGTACCCCACTCCACATGCCTTGGTCTCTCCTTCTTGGTTAGCTATGCCTTTGCAAAGAAGGTGTAAAAAGCTACTATTCTAACTTTTGCTGACACTGCAAGGGCCTGAAGGCTGTGAAAGAGGTCAGATAGTAAACAATCAAGCCTTGCTCCTTTTCGGTCCTGCCCATCAGATTAAATGCCTGATTAATTTGAAAAATTGAACGTAATAATGAGCATGTATGTCTTTTCTTCAGAAATGCACGCAAAAAAAAGCAAGGAGAATAGAAACAGGGCAGTCAAGGAGAACAACGACAGGTGCCATTCTGGTCTTTTGCCTGGTAACTGGAATCATTGTGGCTATTGGTGTGATCTTTGCCGTGATCTTTATTATTCTTCACTGGTAGGTGAACAGCATACAATGTGATTTATGTTTTATTTGATCAAAATATGGTATTAGTGATGACAAACATGACCTGGGGTGAACTATTTTAAGTTTCTCTGTAGTTCAATATTTGTGTTGCCAGTAGAGAAATCAGTAACAAGCTTCTGGAGATTGGAAATAAGTAGTTTACAAAGCAATTACAGTGATTGTGGATGGGAAGGGAATGATTCAGAGCAATTTACGTAAAACTAATACTTAAAGGTAACACTTTTGTTTAATTTCTTTTTCCATTTCAGGGCTGTTGTAAAATCTATTTGGGAATCTAAATCTGGACCAGGCAACCAAGAAAACAAGCTGGCAAAAAAGATCACTGTGTAATATTGAATAAATAGCTCTCCACTCAGGGTCTACATTGGCCTTTTGAGGAACTGGAGTCTCCACCTGCAGCTACTGTGTTCTCACCATCTGCATTAGCCATAATAGAAGTGCTAGAGCCCTCACTCACAGAGGATGAAGTACAGAGGTCCTCCTGGGACTTGTATAATAGACAGAATTAGAAAAAAAAAATTTGATTATGCAGAAATGTGACATAAAAATTAAAATATATTTGAAATACTGTTTTTAAGAACTACTTTTTACAGTTTCTTCACTGTCTTGAATTACTGAACTTTAAGTGAAGTGTGTAAATATACTTCTAGTTTAAGGTGGACACCATTCAGGAGGTAGCTTAATACTCTGAGCACGTCTGAACTGGAGAACCAAAGCCAGGTTTTTGCGAGGATGTTGAAAATGAAATATTTAACATGCTTTAATGTTGTGAAGGTGTTAATCTAGACTAGGTGAAACTAGGCATATGGTCTAAGCAGAGACCATTTATTGTGAAGTGTTTCTTATTGCCTCAATGATCTTCAAACACATCACCTACTGTGTAATCACTGTAATCTGGTTTCTTCTTGACATGTGGAAGGGTGTATAATGGTAGGAAAGATCATTAAATGTTCTTTTGTAAGTGTACTTAAATTTTCACTACACATTTGCTCATGTAACTGTTTCTGCCATCAATGGGACCAAAATACACAAACAGAAGAGTAGCCCATAGGGTCAGACCAAGGATTCATCTACCTCTGTAATCGAATCAATGGACAAAACAGGGATGTGTAGGGTAGAGTGCAAAAACAAGGCTGTATGATATTTTCCACATGTATTCCTTCAGCGTCCAGGCATTCTCAGGTTATCTAAACCAGACACAATTGGTAACCAGTTAGTAAATTTCTTTTCCATGTCTTTGTTCAGTGTCCCTTGTACCTCTGTAGGCTTCTGTCACATAAAACATTGTAGGACAGGGAGATCTACAGCTTTTGTCCAGCTTGAATCCACCTCCTGATAGCTTCAGTTGTCATACCTTCTTGAAAGGGCAGCGAGCTGCCAAGCCACAATATCCTCTCACTGACATGGATGGTCTTTTAGACTTCTAATGTATTCCCTGGTTATTTTCTGCCTGGCTTGAAAAGTGCAAGATTACTTAGTTAGTCTTCATCCCAAACTGCACCATGCGTCTGACCATCCTTGCTGGCCTTCGCTAGCCTTCCTCCATTACATGGCTACCGTGTTTATGAAGGTTCTTTCTGTTTATGTAAATAAACATTGTTTGATGCAAATAAAAACACTGAGCTGATGACATGCTGAAAAACGGACTGTAGACTGATTAAAATGTTTAATAGATTTTGTGATTAAGATTTTCTCTTGAGTATAGTAGAAACTCTGAAAAGAGGCCAAATATTGAGCACTCCAGGGTAGAGAATGCTTCTCAGTACAGAACATTTAAAAAAAAAAAAGGCAAAAAAATAGATTTGAAGTAGTAACTCATTCTCTCAAAGAATTCCTGTTCTCTTCAGATCCTCTATTGCTGCAGATGTTCTAACTGCACCATCTGCACATCCTTAAAAAAGCATTATCATATTTTTCAGAGATACATCATTTTGTTTGCTCTTTGGTGAAAGGATCATTTACATTTTTGCAAATAAAACATCATACTCAAAAATGACGTGCACTTAATTCTATAAAAATATCTTTTTTAAAAAAGGAAATGGTATTTTTGGTAACACTGTCATTAGCTATGTCATTTTATATCATTTGGTGGACAAACCTAAAAGTCTCACACCATTAAGGAGAAAATGTATAGAGGAGAGCAGATAATAATAATTTTAATTTTTCTAGTTCGCAAAACTAGCTTACACGTTCAAGGTGAGGTTTTGGTCCCATAAGATCAAAGACGGCCTACTGTGGTGAGTTTGGGATTAGATCTGGAACACTGGTCTTAAAAATAGACCAAACCCAGTTGTTATTACTCAGGAAAAAGCTTGCACTGGAAGTATGGTAAATATGAAGCCCTGCCATCCGCTCTATGATTGACTTCTGAACTCTTGCTTTCATGTTGGTTAATTAGGGTGCATAACTTAAAGAGAAGGGACTGGAATATTCTTTTCCATAACGATGCAAAGGTATACTGTTACACAACCTGGGATTTCTGGGTTTTAATATCATTTCAAAGAACCTCCAGCCTTGCTCGGGTTGATATTTTGCAGGTTTTAAATTTCCATGGTCGGCTGGCAAACCCAGCAACAAAGTAATAGATCCGTAAGCAGAATAGTTCAGAAAATGAAATTCGGAGACAGCTGAACTAAGCCTTACTGGTGAATATGGGGGTCCTTAGGGTAGATCAAGGAGGTTTTGTTCTTTATTGGCTTACATTTTGTGCAAAATTCTTATCTTAAGCACAACCCATACCTTCCCTGACTTTTGATCCTGTAATCTGAGTAATATACTTACTAGTTTGGTAAGAGGGCAGGCAGCCATGACAGATCTATCATGACATCCAGAAGTATTTTTAAAGAGATAAAGAACATGTTACAATCTGCTTAAATACTTCTGGCAAGAAGTCTTCACCATCAGGGATACAGAGCTACACTTGACGTAACTCCTTTTATCTGCAGTGCCCGAGAAACGTAAAGGATATTTCCATTGTTACTTTCTGATAGTGTGTTAATGAAGAGTACCAACTCGAGTTTCTCATTTTCCACAGTTTTAAGTACAATATTTCTGTCTCCTCCTGTTTGCTGATTGCAGTGGAAACATTGTCTTTGCTGATCACCCCAAGGTGTGAAAGTATTTCTTACTCTCAGACCTTAGGCATGTGCCCAAGTCAGTGGTACTGAAGCTCTTGAAGTGAGAATCTGCTGCATGTCTAATGGGAGAAGCACAGAAGAACCAGAAGCAGGAGGGACAAAGGTCACACAAAGATTACCTTCATGATCTCAGGAGTCTGTGCTGCCTCTGTGAGCTTTTGGCCAATGCACACTAGGTAGCCTACCTAGCCAGCTCTATAAAGCCTGAGCTGCACAGAAATCCCAGTGCTCTGGGAGATCGTAGATTTGCCCTCATTAAGGTGCCCTCCCACACCACACCTTGGAGGGCCATCAAGCTTAGGTCATCTGCCAGGAGACCTTTTCTCTGTCTTTGCTATACAGAGGACTTCTAATATCTCCTCCTACTACTCCAGCTCCAGAATACATGGGTTAGAGTGAAGGTGAAAATCTCATCATGCTTAAAATTAGGCCTCCTGCATGTGTTGAAGTGTTTTCCTGAATCAGGGCCACAATGACTGTGTCATCCCTTGCTTTCACTTGCTTTACATTGTCTAGTATTGCAGCATGTTCTTGTAGGTTTTATTTTAATAGCATTGTAAACATTTCCTCACTGTTCTTTCATCTGCACTTTCTTATTCTTCTTAAAGAATAATCTTTTTGGGATGCATATCTTGCCTGTATATGATCCACCATCTGCCCCAGGAAATTTAGGATGCATTTATATAGTTATTTAGGTCTTGATGTATGTGCAGTTTCATTTATATCTAGTCTAATAGTATATAAGATAGAATTTTTTTTTTGACAGCTTGACTGTCTCTTTTTAGAAATGAAATTTTTATGGTGAATTGCAGAGATTTTAATTAATTTTTATAACTTCATTTTGTCAAACACATTCTAAAAAATAATAAGTACTGGGGTTTTTTTTTTCTTTCTTTCTTTGCTGCCATGCATATAGGAGAAAAATTGCCACAGAAATATGGGTCATTTTATAACCCGATGCACTATAAAATAAAATGAAGAAATGCCAGTTAGAAACAGTCTCATTGCTCTATGATTGGTGGCCAAATTTCAGCATTGTGCAACTATTGCAGAGGGAAAATAAGCAAATAATTTGATTTATAATTTTATGAATCAGAAAGCTACAGCTAAATGTTAAGTTAAATGTACAGCATTTTATATGGATTTTGGGAACAGAGCTCTGCAGTTTCCAGTTGTTTATCTGAAAAGCGTAGAGATGGATTTTTCAGGAGCTGAGCATTCAGCTTCTACTTCATAATGAGAATCTTGTTATATTAGGCCAATACCCCTCACTTATGATTTACTACGTTTTTTACTTAGCTGTATAGAGAAACTTTTGACTTAGAACTGGGTCAGAGTGCTCAGACTGGAAAACTCATTATGGTGAATTTTCAGGGCGATGCTACTTTAGCAGGAAATTGTGTTTGTGGGCTGTGAAAAGATAACTGGAGAAAAAGCTTGTATGTCTGAAGCAATTAAACCCCAAATCCAGCATGGCTGGACGTGGATAATTGGTTATTTAAAATTACTTAGCCTACATGTGTTTTGCACTCTGTCCTCATGTTCTTGTAATCAGAAAGTTACTGGGGAAAATGGGAAGACTTGGCCTGATTAAATATTTATTTTGGACTGTCAGCCCTTTCCCAAAGAGATGTTTTTGTAGTATATGTGTCTATGAAATCTTATAAGAAGATGTCCTTATCCTTACTGAGAATATCACAAGTTATCCCAACATAAGAATTAAATAATAGTAGGAAGCTGTCGTGCAGATGAAGCAGTTACTATTTTGGCAAAACATTATGTTGTATTATACCCAGAAAAATGGCAAATTGTTCCTTAAGATTCGTTGATATTTGCAATGATTTGGTTTTTTTGTTGCTTATTACATCCAAATTTGAGTCTTTCCATGCTGAGTATGTGATTCTCAGGCAACTATCTCGCTGTGTATATATAGAAAGAGCAGTTGAATACCCAGAGAAGCTGTGGATGTCACCTCCCTGACTGGCCAGGTTGGATGGAGCTTTGGGCACCCTGGTCTAGTGGAGGGTGGTTGGAACTAGATGGTCTTTGAGGTCCCTTCCAGCCCAAACCATTCTATGATTCTGTCATTTTGTGAATGTTTTGTTAGGTTTGGTTTTTTGTTTGTTTGGTTTCTTTTCTTTTTTTCTGCTAATCCCATCCTGACAATTTCTCTCACATTCCTAGTTTCTGCTCCTGTCCCAGTTTCCCCCATCCCAGCTTACTCCCCTATCAGCAGCTCTTCCTTAGAGTGGTAAGACTAAGACTGAACAGGAACGCTGTGACTTGGAGATGGTGGAGGAGAAATAGAAAAGAGTGAGGAGACCAAGGCAGGCTGGGAAAGAATTTTGAGAGGGTCTGGTGAGAGCAGGTTGGGAGGAGGGAAACTGGGAAGGGAGCAGAGACTGGTAGTGCTAGAGAAGCAGTCATGGAAGAAAGGTTTAGAAGAAAAAAAGAAATTGAGCAACATCCTGAGATTTATGGGACAAAGAGATTGTGCCTAGAAACCTGAAGGGAGTGGGCAGAAGGAGCACTGTGAAAAGAGAGATGCCTGTGAGCAAGATCTCCACTGAGAGGAAGAAATGGCTGCATAGAAATCCAAGCAGACTTGTGAGGAACAGGTTGAAGGAGACTGGGATTGCGAGACACTGGGAGGCAGAGAGAGAGAGATCAAACAGGGAGCTGAAAATGAATATGGAGACAACAAAGGCAGGATGAAGACATTGAAACTGGAGAAACAACCTGGGCCTGAACACTGGGACAGGAGGACCAGGAGACTGGAGTGATGAAGTACAAGGCTGGAGGGGAAGATTAGGACTGAACAGATAAAAAAACAGAAACCGAGGTGAGAAACCTGAAAAGTGGAGACTAGAAGTCACTGGTAAGAAGAGACTGGAAGAATGAGCAAGGGAGACCTGGGACTAAGCAGGGACAGCTTTGGAAGGAACCATACAGAGGACATCAGAGGATTTGTTTGGCAATGCCTGTCTCCCCTTGAATACTCTTCCATCATGAGCATGGATTAGGAGCAGTTTTTACGAGCTTCCTAGTACCTCTGCTGCTAGTAACCATCTGTAAGACCCAGCAGCACATGATATCTCTTGCTCCCTGCATTTGCAGTTAACTTGGAGGGTAAATATGTTACTGCACTAGCTCCAGCATCCAGAGCCCTGTCCTGGAGCTGAAAGTCCCGACCGTGTCTATGGTCTATGTTGCTATGAGTATAGTGCTACCTGGCAGAACATCCAATTCTTAATATGGAGTTTAAGACTTCACAGAAAACTTTACAGGAATTTTGCAATTTTGGGCGTTAAGAAATGTCAGTGTGTATAGAGGCTCTACAGACCTGGTCCAGCCCCTGTCTCTGGTGTGCACTTGAAGACAGGGTGGGCTGCAGGCTTGTTCCTGCAACACACTCGTGCAGAAAGGGCAGAAGAGCTGGGGAGCAGAGGACCAACCAAACCTGCCAGGATTGGCACAGCTAGTTAAGAAAGCCTGGGGAACACACAAAAGCAGATTAGCTGGAAGGCATTTTTGAAGGCAAACCAGAGGCTGAAAGACTTTCCTCCTTCTTCCCCATTAAGTTTGGCCATAGACAGATGTGGGACTAGAACTTCATCCAAACAACTGAAAAAGTAGAAAGAGAAGACCACTGAGGAATTTAATGGGACAGGATGCTGAAAGACAAACCTTATAAACTGGTAGTATTTACTACCAGTGCATGTATTTACTGTAAATGGTCCTGAAAAGGCAGCCAGGTGGGGTTTTTTTAACCTGTTTTTCACTTTTAAAGCCTGCAGACTTTTATCTTTGTAGATAAATGGATAAAGGTAAATTCCTTGTCTCATAAAAAGTTCATCAGCTGAATGATGTAGTCCTTTCAAAATGCCATCAGTCTTCCCGGTCCAAGTGGTATTCACAGCAGGTTCTCAGTCAGTGGAAGTCAAAATGCCAGCTCCCTTTGAATAGCATAGAGGCAAGTCATGTATAATTGAATCTCTTATTTTTATTGTTGAAGCGCTGATTTTACCCAGGCTGCCTATGTGCTGCACTTGCTAATCTCAGGGGAAGACATTTGTGATTTTTTCTAGGAAAGCTGTGAAGACCTTAAGTCTGTATGTTCACAGAGCACATGTCCAGATGGACCCACCAGATCATCTAGTCTGATCTTGTGTCTGTAACAGGCTCTTCCCTGTCTGCCTATTGCTCTAGTGCTGAGCCTGGTAACTTGAACAAGGTCTGTGTTTAAACAATACTTGTGAGAAGAGCACCCAGCCTTTCTTTGGGGACACTGAAAGACTAGGAGTCCAGCACTTGGCTTGGCAATTTGTTCAAGAGGTTTATTGCCTTCTGTGCTAAACAAGAATTGCTCCTCATTCAAGATACGAACACATCTGGCTTCATCTTTCAGCCACTGTTTTTTGGTTCTGCTAAAATCAGCAGTCCTTTAGTGCTTCATATTTTTTCTTTATAGAAAAGTTTTTCTGCACCAACACACACTAATCAATCACTTTTCAGTCTTTTATGACTAAGCTTCTTAAACATCTTCTCAAAAGTGTTTGTGTCTCATATTTGGGTGTTCTTTCTGACCTTTTTCACAGCTTCTAATTTTTCAGCATTATCTTTTCAGCCAAGAACTACATATGCCCTACAACACTGAGGTCTGTGTTCAGCTGCTTGCTATCCCTACATCCTAAATCCTCTGCAGCGTCACACCTTTATGAAACATGCTTCCTCCTTTAGTAGGTAAAAACTACATCCCTTGTTTCTGAACTGGCTTCTTATTTGGCCTTGCTAAATCACATGGGTATAAGACTTGTTCCTATATATAATCCTGTTCAGGCTGGCGAATGACCTGCTGGACATGAGCTCTGAGGAGAAGGACCTGGGGGTCCTGGTAGATGACAGGTTGGCCATGAGCCAGCAGTGTGCCCTGGTGGCTAAGAGAGCCAATGGGATCCTGGGGTGCATCAGGAGGAGTGTGGCCAGCAGGTCGAAGGAGGTGATTCTCCCCCTCTCCTCTGCCCTGGTCAGGCCCCACCTGGAGCATTGTGTCCAGTTCTGGGCTCCCTGGGATAAAAAAGACAGGGTTGTCCTAGAAAGAGTCCAGAGAAGGGCTACGAAGATGATTAAGGGCCTGGAGCGTCTCCTCTATGAGGATAGGCTGAGTGAGCTGGGACTGTTCAGCCTAGAGAAAAAAAGACCGAGAAGGGATCTGATTAATGTTTATAAATATCTTAAGTGTGGGACACAGGGGGAAATGGCCAGCCCCTTTTCTATGGTCTGTGGAGACAGGACAAGGGGCAATGGCTGCAAATTCGAACACAGGAAGTTCCACACCAACATGTGGAAGAACTTTTTCACAGTGAGGGTGACAGAGCCCTGGGACAGGCTGCCCAGGGGGGTTGTGGAGTCTCCATCTCTGGAGATATTCAAGACCCATCTGGACACCTATCTGTGCAATATGAGCTAGGGAGCCTGCTTTGGCAGGGGGGTTGAACCCAAAGATCTCTGGAGGTCCCTTCCAACCCCTATGATTCTATGATTCTATACACTTTTCCTCATTTACTGCTTCATCCGTCTTGATGTCCTCCACCCGTTTTGCCTCCACCAGGAGTGGCTGTTGGAGCATAACCACTATTCAGAGAAGCATTCAAGATTCGTTGGCCTGCACGTGTAAAGGTGCTAGTAGGAACACAACACTAGATTCTGTTCAGTTTGAAGGGGATGCCTGTGCCTGCATTTTACATCAAACAATTGTATGCTAAAAGAAGCAGCACAGGCTGCTGTTTCACACCTCATAGCCTCTTAGAAAGGAGGCTGCATAAGGGCAGGTCCCTGGTTCCCCTTCTGCCATACCCCAGGAATCTCTTCCAGTTTTCTACACACCAGTACAACTGGAGTAGAGAGGGTGGAGTGTGAGACGTAGGGAGAAATCCTGCATGGTAACCCCTTGCCTGGCAGCTGAGGTGCTTTCCTGGGACACGGAGATCTTTGTTTCCTTCAGCTGAGAAAATGGATCTGGGTGGGGTCTTCCTTCGCTGCACACTTGAGTAGAACGGGAGGTTAGTTTATAAAGAGGACAGTGCTCAAAAGTGCTTTTGGCTGCTTTGTCATTGCCATTTCTCTTTGCTGGACATCTCTCTTATTCCCTTGCCTCCTGACTCATGCAAAATGTTGCACAACGGCATGCATCAAGGGATGCTCTCCTCTGACTCTGCCTGGAGCTCGTGCTGGTCCACGCTGGATAGATTCTTCGTATTGTATTTCATTCCAAAGAGTGTGAAATTTATGTTTCAACATTTTAAATAATGAAAGATCCAACCTTTTCCACAGACCTGGAACTCCATCTATCTTTCTTCCTCCAGGACAAATAAAAATGAATAATGGTCCATGACTGTGTTTCCCCTAATCTCTGTTTTTCCTTCTCTTTTGTTCAAGCTTTTTAACTGGAGAGGGGAAAGTGTGGCAAAATAAAGCCCAGAGATTCTTGAAGTTTCAAAAGCTAAACTGGCAAATTTAGTGCTGCATTTTCACAGGTTCTCTTGCTTATGGTTTCCATAAAGTATATCATGGCAGGGCTGCATTCAGGCATCACAGCAGCTCCACGCCACCAATTTTGTTGGGTTTCATCCCTCACTTTAAAGTCCAGTGATAAAACTTCCTTGCAAATCGTGGACAGGACTTACCATACCCTTTAGTGAAGTCTTACAATTTCAACTTGTGTTTGGCAAGATTAGTTCATCAAACAGGGACACGTCAGACCTTAGCTGAGAAAGAACTATATCTATCTGTCTCTGGCAGACTCATTCACGGTGCTGTTTGAAATGCGACTGGCATTGCTAGACTTTTCCAAATGAATGAAAACATGTTGAATAGGAAGCAAAATGGATCAGAACACAGTGTAGAATCCCCCTTTTCACGTATTACTTGTAAATGCAAGTATAATACACCTAACCTTCCTTCCTTCCTTCCTTCCTTCCTCCCTCCCTTCCTCCCTCCCTCCCTCCCCTTTCTCTTGTTCTTTTTATCTTTTGATCCTCCTTTGTCTCTTTCTCTCTTTCCCCTTCTCTTTTTTTTCCCCTCCTCCTTACTTTTTCTTCTTTCCCCCTTCCCCCTTTCCTCCCTTCCTGTGTTCCTGTGTTCCTCCCTCCCTCCTGTGTTCCTTTCAAAAACTATTGATTCTGGGAAAAAGGAGGCAGGTTTTTTAAATTAAAATTGGCATAGGGAAAAGTACAATGTCCTACCTCTTCCTAGCCTCAGTTCTGAGGATTCCAGGATTGTCAGAAAATAGTTTTTGAAAGCACAGAATTAGCTCAGAAGTTTGGGTCAACTCTCATAGCTATCAGTGAAAAGTCAGGTCATGATGACTAAAACTGCTCCATAACTATAATCTCAAAGTAATAATCAAAGTCTGTCTCTCTGCTTTGAAGACCATGTCTGAGCTCCTGGGCTGTATTTTGAGACCTGCGTGCTGCTGGCTGCTGGTGGAGGGTACAGGACACATCCAGTGGGAACCAGGAAGCATCTGCTTCTCCCATGGGGTCTGCAACACCTCCTGGCTGCTGTTTGCCCTCAGGCCAGCAATGGACTTAATTAAAAAAAACCAAAAAAAGCAACAAAAGAAGGGGCTTCTTTCAGCATTAATGTAGGGGGAAGTGCTTGAGGAGGGCAAGCCCTTGAGCTTGAGGCAGCTGTGCCCCCAGAGCTCAAGGGGGCCAAACCTTGTTGTTAATAAGATTTGAGTTCCTGATAACAGTGAAGCTGCTGGGAGGTTGTGCTGGGAGGTTGTGGCTGGGAGGACCCTGGCTGCAGAGGGAGGAGTAGGGCAGGGCCAGTGACAAGCCAGACACATTTTGCTGCCTGTGCCAAGGCCATGCCCACCCGTGTCTGGCCAACTGGGGGTTTGTAATCCACACAGGTGGCTTCAGATCCCCTCTGTCTGGGGAATAAGCTGCATCAGCACTGACACACCGTTGTCCCCCACATACAGCTCTGACAGCTGAGCTTTGCAGGCCATGGCAGCAGACCAGGCATCCTCCCTCCTTGGGCTCTTCACCCAATGCTGAGGACAAGCCTGGGGAAGTCACGGGCTACTGTTGGTTCAGGAACATCACTGTCTGTGTCTCTGCTAGAGAAGCAGCACCTTTCTTGGGACTGCAGTGAGATACCACGCTGCTCTGCACACCCTGCTAATAAGGGCAGGGGACAGGTTTCGCCTACATGCAATGAACTCTGTTTTGTGTGTCTGTGCAAGCTATGTCTTCTGCTTTGGTGTTCTCGTTCTGACAGATGCCTCCAATGATCTCTCCCTGCAGCAGGGTATGCTGAGAGCTTCAGGTAGCCAGTGCTGCAGGGGAACTGGTGGGTGCGAAGGACTGCGTGGTGAGTTGAGGAAATTTTCCTCCTGCCTTTCTCAGTCCTCTCAGGGGGATTAATGCTCTGTAGAAGGTGGCAGCTGAGTTGGAGCAGCACCAAAGAGCCACACAATTTAAATTCTGATAGAATAAACTCTTCCCAGATAGCTCACACTAATCAATAACATCAGAAAATCATCTAATAACAACAGAATCCGATACCAGACATGAACTTCACCCGTGAAACACTCATCTTGGATTTTACAAAAAATCTTGTGGGACCAGCAGTTGGCTGGTTCCATTTCTTGTGAACTACAGCTCTGAAATTCTTGGCTTACCTGTCTCTGCATGTTGAGGCAATTAATGTATTTTTTTTTTAATTTCAGAGTGGATCAGTCCACATATACATAGCAACGAAAACGATGCCAATAGAGTCACATGGCAGGAAATATAATGTTAACTTGATCCTGGCTGTGCTTTTTATGCTTAACAAGAGAAAATCAGGAAATAAGGAGAGTGTTGGATTTAATTTTGAATTTCCTGGCCCCTTGCTGCTTGTTGTCTTGAAGATAACACCATTGAAACATACAGGGTCTTAAAAATTTAATTTCCTTTTTCTATTTCCTAGTTCCTATTGCTTAGGCTTTCGGGCTTCGATTGTGGCTCCTCTTGAAGCAGAGACTTTTTATAATTCTGAGTGTGTTTTCTGATTCACACTGCATTTACATTCCTCTTGTTCCTTTCCACTTTTCTCCCCGAGCAAAAGCTCCCTGTTCCCGCACACCGAGTCAGCCTGTGGTGCTAGCAGGAAAGCACAGAAAGCAGAATGTGTTGGTACTGCCAGACCTTTTGTATTTTTCTTTTCACCTTTCTCTTCATGTCACCAAAGATGACTGTTGCCCAACATGGCATGTCAGCAGATCTTACATAGGCCATGTTTCATCTCAGCATCCAATATGCTCTGCAAGAGCAAGAAATCCTCTTTCTAGAGGCCAAAAAAAACCCCAAACCTTGTCATTACACCTTGAGACCACTAGGCACAAACACAGATGCTTTCCTGTGATGTGACTGAGCTCACCAGTGTCATTTCCAGCTGTTGCCACCTCAGCAGAGGAGGGACCTCTGCCAGGATTTTGGCCATAGCTATGTCCTTGCTGCTTTTGCTATCTGGGGGCTGGAGGTCAGCCATGGGCCAGGGACCTCATTTCCCATCTCACGGTGGATTCTCTGCAAACAAAGACCTGCAGATTCAGAGGGGTTCTGGCAAGGGACATAGTCACCCCATGCAGGCCTCTGAAGGTTTGGTGTTTACCTTTGCTTGGTTAAAATACAAGGTCCAGATAGAAATGTGTCTGCTGTCCTCATACATTTGTCTCACAGTTGGTGCTTTTTTTGTGCTGACTCCTTTAGTAATTTAAGCCTTCACAATGTTTCCCATGATTAGATTTTTTATATAAGCCATTCTTTCTTATCAATGCTAAAAGGGCATCACCTATTCTTACAGCATGGCCTGGCAAGCGGCACTCTGCAGAGAAGGAAATAAAGCCACGTTTTCCTAACAAAGCATCTTTTGCTAAATCTAGCCTGGCATACTACTTCCCACTTAAAATTTAAAGCAAATTAAAGTAAATGGTTTGGTGTATGTGGAAACTGTTTTCTAATAATGGGTAGGTATTCTTGTTTATTATTTATGTGCACATCATTCTGGTAGCAATTAACATCTTAATGAAAACTTTATATAGAATAATTTTTAAAATGAAAACACTATTGTGAATATGATTCGCTGCTCCTAACAAACCAGGCATAATTAGATCCAGTTTAATAATGTGCAAAACTATTAACATATGAAGAACGTACTCTGAAAACATTCCTGTGGTGACACAGGATCATCAGAAGACGAACTTACTTTTCCCAAGGTCTTGCCACAGAGATGAGGCTGAGATGCTGTTGCAGTTATATCACGCCGGTCCCACTGTGGAGATACTTACACGTTTATTTGCGGAAAGCCTGTGCACTGTGAACCTTTATTTACCTTGACTCGCCAGAGGGTTTTACCCCTTGAGTGAAGGATGAAACCTCTTTCAAGGTTAGCTTTCAGGAAACTCAAAATTCAATGAGAAATTAAGGTCTTGTTTGGTTTAGGGATTTTGCCATATTATATCCACTGGTGACAGCCGCTGATGGGGCTTTGTCAGCACTGTCGCCCAGTGCATACAGGCAAAGCTGCTATTTGCACTAGGGGAGATTAGCAGCTTTCCAAACAGGAGCAAATTGCACAAAGGCAAATCGCATCTTGCTGCGCCTTATTGACCCGCATAAAGGGTTTCACCAATGTCAATATGGTGGCTCTGCTAGTGGAGCGTGTCTCCAGGGCAGCTAAAGGCTGGTGGCTAGCAGGTATTCAGATGCAACATATCACACCTAAAGCAGTGCAGTGGAGAGGACAGGCAAGCCATGAAACATACTTTGACTGGCTTCGCACGCGCGCACACACACACACACACAGAGGCCAGACAACTCACAGCCCACTAGCTTCCCTCCCAGAGTACACGCAAGCCTCTGCAAATCTTCTAAGCCTGTGTGAAAGATATCAGCTTAGAGCAAAGCTTTCATGAATTCTGTCCTGGGTTTTGTTGTTTTGGTTTTTTTTTTCCCCCAAATGAAGTAATCATCCTGTTCTGCTCAATCTCACACCAGGAAGATGCAGAAGGGACTGAGGTGGGAATCCTCTCTGGATGCCTTGAGAGCTTAGAGGCCATTAGATGCACTTTACCATACTTTGGCCAAGGTTAGATCCAGATGGGCTTTCTCTTGCTGGGATCCATTTTGCCATGGCTTCACAATTATTTATAGATCAGGACTCACATTTTCCAGTGTGGCTGCCTACAGCAGTTTTTACACACCTAATTAAGCCCAGAAATGCGTGTTTAGTGTTCTAGCGATGACAGAACCACCCAATAATCTTTAGCAGTTATGTACATATGAAATGGTGCATACAACATCAAAGCTGTGTACACACATTAAATAATTCATCCTCGTAATAACTGCTGGAGGCAGAGGGGAGAGCTAAAAAGCTCTTGCCCGTTCTTGCAGCAAGTCGCTGGCAGAGTCAGGGTTAAGTGCTTGCGTGAGTTTGGTGCCGAGCTTTGTGCTTCATCTATTAGCTCTCACTTCTCTGCGGTGGATGTACGTAGCAGCTCATATGTTATTTGGAACATTTCCTACTCCAAGACATTCTCCTGTGGGAAGCAGCTACAAGTCCACACGAACAAAATATTCCGTAAAAATAAACCCGCGATCCCCGGGTTGGAGTGGCTGGTGCTGTCGAGGAGAGGCAGCGCTACAGGCCTTAGCGATGCTGCTTGAATCGCTCGTGATGCTAACGCCCACAAACCTGTTGTGACGCCGGGAGGCCACGCACCCACATGCCTCAGTGGTGGGCAGGGGCACCTGGGTGCAGAGGCATTAGGGACCGTGGCACGGAAGGAGGGCTGGGTGCCAGGTGGTGGAGAAAACCCCAAAACAAAGTGAGCATGGCAGCTGTGGCAGTGGATTTCTGCTCATGTACATAGTACAGCCCCACTTTGGTTGCCCTCAAGTTGCCTGTCATGGTCAAATTCAATCAGTTGTCACCAAAAATCATGTAAAAAACAGTCCCAAAATCCCTTTCTAAACATGAGGTTTGTGAGACTGGGGGGGGAGAGGGGGGCTCTTTCCCCCTCCCTCAGCCTTCAGCCAAAGTGAGCAAACAGAGCACTGCTGGAAAACTGAATTTCTCTGCAGACATCCTGTAGCTTTACGACGAGGATGCATCCTCTTGCATGATATTATTTGCACGGTTCAGTTCTGTGTCACACGCGTTGGCTTTTGTTTGTCTCTTCCCCTGAGTGGTGAGGTGTACGACACCTCTGAAAAAGCCCATCTGCAGAAGGCAGCTTTCCGAGGCTGGTAGAGATGGTATCCAATGCTCTGGGAAAGAGCCAGCTCAGATGCAATAATAATCTGATGTTTCACTGGCCGAGGACAGTAACTCTTGATATTCTGCTGGCAATTTGCAGGGATATGGTTCTCTACACAGCTATTTTTCTGAGAAGCCTTTGGACTTCAGACATTATAAATGTGTTGCTGTTTTATTTTAATCCAGGTTGCCATTTACTGTAGTTATCTTTCTGATCAATGCAAGTTTACTTGTGAACTTTATATTACCCCTTTGGGATGTTGGTACTGAGTCCACGTATTCTTTAAAAAGCCACTTCATCTTCAAAGAAAACACCCTAAAATTCCTGTACATTTTTCCAGAGCTTTGCACAACGTACAAGAGGCTCTGGGAAGACCGAGATAATAGGGACCATTTTCCATCTAGATAGGTTTGGACATTCCTTTGTAGAGCGTGTGGAAATATATTCCATTTTCAAATAGATACACCCTCCTCCTGTAACATGAGTCAAGAGGAGAAAACCCACACAGTTGTTTTGGTTACTTAGGAACTTCCATGCCTGATTAATCAGTTTCTCTCCTCTGCTTCGAGGAACCTAATTGAACTTGTCATTTTATTCCTCTGAAATGTACTCATAGATTCAAAAAATTCTGGCATTTCTAATATTTATTTTCCACACTGCAGTTGCCAAACGTACCTCGTTTGAGGATAATATAGATTGGCTTCCATAGTAGCTAAGGTCATCTTGTACATTTTCTTGTGCTTGCCTATGGGGAGTGGAGCATCGTCTTCTCTTTTGGTGCAGTTTGGCAGGAACTGAGCCCGTTCCTATACAATGGGGTCTTCCGAATCAGCAATGTACCTTTTCGTCTCGTTCCCACCGTATCTTCTTCCCTTCAGCATCTTCCAATTACAGTATTCCTTCTATTACCATTAAATTTAATATAATCCATCAAGTAGTCCCAGAGGGGATATCTTTCACTTTGGATTTATCTGCTAATAGACACATGGTAGCAGATGATCTCTCTCTCTCTCTTTTCTGGGAGATTATTAATTACTAACGCAATTTTATCGCAGAAACCTGACAGTCTCCAAACATAGTCTCATATCTTCCTGTTTCATTTGAATTTCTCCAGTGTAAATCACCGTCTCGCTATGCTGGTTTCTATAGGTGCTCATTGCTTTCCAGTATAATTCCTAAAGAAAAAAGAAAAGGAATACATTATTTTATGAGTGTGTTTCTTCATCCTTAGCTCCTCGTCCATCGTTTGTTTCTATTCTCTTCGGCGCATTTATAAACTCATTTTTCACAGGTTTATAAATGTTGCAGTGGGGGCCTTGGATCAAATTCTCAGCTATAGGCACAGAGCTCCCAACTAGATGAATAGCTCCTTAGGTTTAAGGCCAGAAAGAAACATTAGCTCATCTGTTCTTACTTCCTGTATATCACAGGCCATTACATTTCACGCAATTACCCATGTATTGAACCTAATAGCTTCTTTGGCTAAAGCACATCTTCTAGAAAGGCATCCAGCCATGATTTGAAACTCTCCAGAGATAAGAATCCACAGCCTCCCTTGAGGGTTTGTTCCAGTGGTTAATTACCCTCACTCTTAAAAATATATGCCTTATTTCCCATTTTAATTTGTCTGGCTTCAGCTTCTAGCCACTGGCTCCAGTTATGCATTTTTCTGCTGGTTAAAGAGCCTTTTAGTAGCTGGTATTTCCTCTCGTGGAAATACTTCACATGCTGCAGGAGAGTCATCTTTCAATCTTCTCTTTGATAAAACCCCAAATGTTACCAGGTAACTGTCTTGCAGAAAAAAATGGATTCTCAAGCCATTAGATAATTTCCATGGCTATTTGGGCACCTTTTACAATTTTCCTTCCCAAGAAATGACATTCATATGTCTGGTTGTGGTCTGCAGGAGGAAGCCCTGTCGCCGCCTTCTCTGTCCATTTAGGGTGTAGTGCAGGTGCTATCAAGACCTGGTTATGCATAAATGCAACACTTTGACCCAGTCCTGGGAGGTGATAAGCCTTCTCCGTCAGTTCAGCACAGTCTGAAAACATAAGTCTTCTCCTTCCCAGGACAAGGAGGCTCAGGACCATACACAATTTATCCTCCCTCCTGCCCTCTCATGGTGCGATTGGCAAGAAGGGCCAGGCTAACGTGTGTTCTCCTGACCGAGCTGGTTGAAACACCTGCCGTACCCAGCAGCATGTCTCTGCTGGGCCAGGAATATATCAGGGGACTCTCCTGGTCTCTGCGGCTCTCCTTCTGGACCAAACCTCCTGTAACAGGGTACAAAGCGCGGGGTGATGGATGAACAACTGTACAGTGGCACAGTAGATGGTCCGACAGACATCAGTCATGGAGAACCTCCTTTGGTTTCTTTGTGTTGTGCTTTGCTCCCCCAAGAACTGGCAGCTTCTCAATAATGGTACTTGCAGAGAAGAGGCTCTTGAGTGGTCATTCCAGTCTGGTACTTGGGCAAAGAAGCAGCAGCTATTGAACAGTACCTAGTATGTCCAGGCCTAATGTTTGTTTTTATTAGAGATAAGTAGCTGTGAGTGTCTCTGAATGTCTCTTCTAGATAATGAAAGTTTCACTTCAAAAAACAACCAACAAATAGCTTTAAGGAAGTTTTATGACCGAACTGGGAAGCGCTGTTGTTTTTGTGGCTTGTGGACCCCAAGGGGAAGCAAAGACTGGAAGCACTTTGCATCAGGCTCAGACTGCCTCAGTTCCATCTGTGTTCAATTAAACCCTGGCCAGCTAGCAATACCCATCGTCGTGCCTGCAGCCAAACCCAGAGCTGCTGCTGGGAGAGGATGGATGTGGCTGGACTCTAAGGAAAAGTGTGGATGACTGGGGCATCCTATTCAGAACAGGAGCTGGGTCCTGCCCCGTTTAGGTGCATATAAACCTATATGGTTCAGAATGGAGGTGCTAATGGTGTTTGTTAATGATTTTAAGTGCTATTAGGCATGAGATACGAGATTCTGCCAATGCGTGCTGAATTAATGAGGCTTAGGGTGACTGAAGTTGGCATATGGTGGGATTTAGATCTGCTTAAGGCTTGTGGCAGAACAGGACAGGGACGGCGTCAGGCAGAGTTACTTGTGGTAACTGCATGGCCCCAGCCCTCTGCCCATCCTTGCTGTGCAGTGTTTCATGGCCTTGTCTTCCAGCATGCATGCAGGGACGGTGACAGGTGCCAGGCAGTTCCCTTCCACCTGTGCCAGCCAGCACAGAGAAAATGCTTTGAGTCTGCTCTTTGAGCTTCATTAGCAGGCTCCAAGCACACATCCCCAGCCAGGAAATCAAAGGCAGTAAATACATTCAGACTTTCAAAGCAAAGTTAGATACTGTGAGGCGCACTGGAGAAGAGTGTTTGCAGTCTGCTGAAGGCAAGTGGGGAAGGAAGAGAGGATGCCATCAGCCTCAAGGTCTGGTTTTAATCTTGGAGCTGCACCAGAGAGGTTGAGATGTGGTTGGCTGTGCTGCTCCCAAGTCCCCCGTGGGTGTATTAGAAAATATCTGTGCTAATGGGTCGGCCTTAGATCTTGGCCTTCTGCAAACCCTGTGGCCATGCTGTAAGGTCCTCCCTTCGGGCATTTGCAGAAGGGAAAGATGAGGCAGGGAAGAAGCTTTCTTTGATGTTGAAACATTTTATTTTCCAGGGAGGGGGGATAGCTATTTATTTACTTTTGATAGAGCCGGGACAAACCATTTGTTTGATGGATTAGGCAGTTAGTTTTAATTTGTCAGGTTGCCTAGGGTACAGGACAGGCAGGTTAGCTGGAGCAATTGTCTCTATACAAATGGAAAGAGTAATGTCCTGAAAAGACAGCATTAAGGGGACGGCTCTGTCCTCTGCAGACTGTTCCACAATGCTTACCCTTTAAATCCCAGTCAAGTCTCTTGAGGAGACCCAAGTTAGCAGTTAGAAGTAGAGGCTTGTGTAGCCTTTTAGCTGCAGACTACATACCACCTAAATAATGCAGCCTTTGGCATATGCAATTCTGTTTCCCCCCCTCATAGGAAATGTTTGATAAGGGCTGTTTATTTTTTCTGTGCTGTTACTAATACCTCAAGCCTCTATTATCATGAGTTCCAGCCGCAACAGTGATATATATAAAATCAGGCCATTAGCTCAGTGACTTCCGAAGGAGAATATTGTAAGCCTACTTTTCTTTGGCCAGAAAGCTTACACATGGCTCGTAATATCTGGCTCGTTTAGTCCCCAGTTTAGGTTAGGATGGCTTAAGGGTACACGAGGTACCCATGCATGTTAGTGTAAGGAGAGGTACAGTCTGGACTGCCAGGCATGATGATGATGACAACTGCCAGCTTCCCATCTGCATCTTTGCACCGCAGGGAAAATGTGGGGTACCTTTGCCCTCCTGTGAAAGGGTATGGTTGCAATTACTTTTGTGGAGTAAACACATCCACAGCTCCGCAGTGTGACTGACTGATGTTTGACTGGCCTCTGTCGCTCTACTTGTGAATGTGATAGAGCTCTTCTAATTTACAGCAGCTTCTCCTCCTGATTTATTTACCAACCCAGCCTCTAGAGAAGATTGATTTTTTGATACAGAACTAGACAGTTTCTTTTCTTAACAATACAGGCCTGTAAAATCAAAGTTCTACTTGTTTTTTCTAAGAGTGAACATTTCCCGAGTGCTCATGTTGTCATTGATAGGGATTCAAATAAAATTTAAGCAGCAAAAAGGCACCGAGTGCTCATGCTGCCAAGGAGGTTGTAGTGGCTGTCCTGCCTGAGAGCTGCTCATGCATCTGAGATACAGTTTTCTTCCATGATTGCCCACCAAATGGCCAGCAGCTCCTTCTGCAAAGCACCTCCGTGCCTCTCTGCAGTGATGAGAAACTAACTGCTTCAATTCCCAGTAATTTATCACTTTGATTCCCAATAGTGGCGATGCAGAAACAGATACAGCAGTACAGAGAGGGGAAACGTGAAGCAGGCAGCGCAAGGAGTTTGCCTCAGAGGTGATGGGCACCTGCACCAAGGGGTGCTCATATTGCGATATGAAGGCTGCTGCGGCACCAAGCTCACCCTGCCTGTCCTGGGACTTCATGTACTGGTGAGTGATAGTCACCACATCATGTTCTGAGAAAGGTGTGCCCGAGGCAAACTGGCCCTGTGACTGGTAGCTGGAGGGACGATTTGCATGCTCTGCCCATCCACCTGTGCACAGGGACTCCCCAGGATTCAAAAGGAGAACTGGTATCTTTAAAGAGAAGGAAAAGACAAAGGGAATTTTCCAACCAAACAGTGCCTTTTGTTGCTGTGGAAAAAACACCCAAATGTGTGTTCATGCCAAAGTCACTGGCACTGAGATTGGGGAGAGCTTTCTTAGTTCTGGTCAGGACTTCGCCTTTGAAGGGTATAGATGCAGTCCTTGCAGTTTTGGTGCTTCAGTGGGCTCTGAAAGTCAAGTTTCTCTCAGCACTCCTGTTTGGAAGTGCAGAAGGTTTTAGACTGTTCTGATGATGAACAACAAGACCCTGAAAGTCCCATTACGTGCTTGGCACAGCAGGAGCCTGGCTGATGGAGCTGTTGAGTTGCCTGTGTGACAAATCCTGTGCCAGTTCCCAGCTCTGAAACCTAGGTCACGCAGCCTGGAAATGATCTGGCGGGCATAATGTGTCCAAAAAGGAAGAACAAAAGGTGTTATTTTTTGGCTGGATAAGTTTGGCTGGATCTGACTCACCAGGCAGCCATACAAGTTCTTGTGTTGGCACTATGGAGGAGGCAGCATAGAGAGGGGAAGGAACAAACTGCCAGAGGGCAAGGACCCACAGAAAATGTGCATCAGCCCATGTTCTTATGCTTTGCTGTTGTTCACTTTCCTCCAAGAAATGCTTCCTGATTCATTCCCACCTCCACGCTCTGCTCTCTGGATGGCAAGTGCCCTGTTCCCTTTTGAGACTTCAGTCTACACTTACACAGTCAGCAGAAGGATTTAAGCCTCAGCAGGGGCCAGCTGACACAGCAGCTAAGATTAGATCCCAAACAACTATTTAAAAACCTCATGTAAGCAGCAAGAAAGGGCAAGGAGCGAAAGAGTAAGAATAGAGCAGCACTGAGTGTGAAGACCCCCTCTGTCCTTCCTCATGATAGTCAGTAGCTTTGTCATGTCTGTGATGATAAAATAAAGCATCTGTGGGGCCCAGTGGTATTTTGAACAGGATTAAAAAGAAACAAAATGATGGACACCTTCACTTCAGATCGGGGCTGAATGTCTTGAACAGGAGAACCCAAAAGGTCTCTCAGCTCAGACATCTGTTCAGGAGGTCAACCATCGGTCGTTGTAGGAGTGGTCCTTTCCAGCACCAGATGCAACTGCTGCTGGCATTGCCATTAAATGAGACAACTCGGTCTTTTAACTAAACTAAACTAGATCTTCAGCTTTCCCAGGGGAAAATGAGGTTAAATGGTTTACCTGCAGGTATCAGTTCCACAGAAAACTATTTCGGTTGAATGCCGAATTTGTAGGTGGACAATGTGGCCTTTTGTGAGTCTTTTAAGACATTTTGGTGTTCAGCCGTGCTTCCTGTAATCTATCCACAGGGACTGTAGGCATTTGGGGCTTTTTATCATCCACACATAGCCACGTTTTGGTCAGCTCTGGGATCCTGAGCGACGATCATGAAAGTTGAAAGAGGGAGCTTTTCTTAATGAACAATTTAGGGTAAAAAGGCAGACTTCCAAGCTATGCAATTTCCACTTGCAGCCAACGAGGCACAGCAAGAAGAAGCCCGTTCTGGTTGGGAGCACCTTGCCTCGAGCACTACCCCTTGGGTACAATAATTTTGTCCCTGTCCTTGCCAAGGGGTTCGTCATCGGCTGCCAAGATGGGAGTGGTGGGGTTGAACCTGAAGCTTTCCCCCCCGCTGCAGCAGCATCTACCCAGAACGTCCCAGGCTGTACAGGGTGCAGGACGTGCCTGAGGAAGGCGTTACTCTTCTCTCATGTCCTTCTAGGCTTGCTATGAAGGGGCAAACTCTCTCCTCTCTCTTCTCCTTCTTGTCCAGACCAGCATTTTGCAGTGGCCGGGTGCCCTGGCCCCACTGCTGTGGGCAACTCAGCAACTTCATCGGTTGCATGCAGAGGAACCGTCCCTCCCTCTGCCAGAGCTGTCAGGTTTTGCTAATGCTATAATAAGAATAAATAAAAGCCCTCAAATAAATAGAAAAAGATAAGGAGGCAGATAACTGTAATTCTCATGACTGATAGTATTACTCAATTTAGACATTAACATTCCAGCTAAAGCTTCAAACCTTGGATTTACTGAGCATGCCTGTTATTAATTTTGCCTACTCAGACTGCATTGGTAGCAGGTAGGTGTATAATTTAAAAATGACTTTGAATTAGGTTACAAGTTAAGTGTTGCAGAGACAATGATTACAGTTTTTTTTCCCAGGCTGCTGATGAAAGGCCTTACAGGATTTATTATCACCCTTGAGAAGGTTTGGGAGGAGTGTTTACTGGATGGATCCGTAGCCCATATAATTCCCCACGTTCCTCTATTAAAGCGATACCCCTAATTCTTGTTCCGTAACTAAGAAATGACGCATAGCAGCTCCCCACCTCTGCATCATTACCCTGCTACATCTGAAATCCTTTCTTTCTACAGTTTCAACCAGAGATGATTATTCCTCACCCCTCTCGACGAGGCTACAGCACCCTCCAAGCCCTGCCCAGAAGGACAGGGACACCACAGGGGAGTCCCCAGAGACCTTCACAGCGTCACACACAGAGCAGCTCTGGGAACAGCCTGACAAACATAAGAAATGGGAGGTTTACAGCTCCCTTCTTTCCTCCATCTCTTCAGCTCAGTGAAAAGCGGAGTATCCCTGTGGCAGCAGGCCCTAGGGGCACTTTCAGTGAGATCCACAGGGAAAAAGAAAATAGATAGTAATGGCAGGGCTTGATTTATCCAGCTATGGCTATAAATGCTGGAAGAAATCAGTGGGTCTGAAGTAGTTTCACATTATTAGAATTATTATATGTATAATTTTCATCAAGTTATTAATATTTATTATTAGTAATAATAATTATGCATGTAGAGATACCTCTTTATTTGGGCGGGAAATATTTTTAATGTGTGTGGCCTGTTTTCACTGTGCACACACACTTACGCATATATATGGGGAGAAGGAAAGGAAGCAGCATCAAAACAGCATCAGTGCAAACGGTCAGGAAGCGACTCTGTCAGCATTACTGCAAGAGTGGTTTTGTTCATGATGTTCTCTACCCCATCTGCACACATATGGATAAATAAATTGCTTCACTCCCATGACAAGTCCATTGAACTCCTGCCAGACTTTATGATTCTGCATTGACCCACCAGAATTCAAAATAGATTATCTGGAGGTAAAAAAACCCCAATGAATGTAGAGGCTGTTATTTATTCTGTCTCATCTTTGTTTTAATGTCAGTGAAAATGCAAATACAATGGAATATAAAACTGCACCTTCCAAAGGCAGACTCATCGTTTGAAAATCTGGGATAAAATATAATTTCTGCTAGAGTAAATAAAAGAAATTCTTAGTGACTTTTTTGAGATAGGATTCCATACCTTAACAGGCTTTAACATGAAACTGAGTGCTGCTCTGAATACCAAAGATGATTTATTGAAAAGCAATACCAGGGCATGTCATACCTAGTCATTAAGATTGCCTTGGCCTTATTATCACTCTTCCTCCTAACTGAATTTTAAAGATTAGTATTAGAAGACTGTTCATACTAAGGAGACCTGTTAAAGGCAACCACAGTCTTCATAGGTTGTGCTGCTATTTAAAGAAAACTGTTGATGCTCTTGATTCTGCAGAAAGACCGACAGACAAAGGCAGAACAGAGGAAGACATATATTCTAAACTGTCCGATAAAAATACCCACCTTATGCTTTCTTGGACACAGGCAAAATTATTTTTTCCCCTCTTCTTTTATAATCTGTTCCCAAATCTTCTGATTTAATTTTTGTATCAGGTCAAAGCTGGACTTTCACTGGAGACAAAATTTTTTTTAAAAAAGACAACAAAATGCAGATGTTGTATTGGCAACGTGTGTGCATGATGATACTGTGACTTCTTAAAACAACTGTCAGGAGAGCAGAAATAATAATGGATGTTAATGTGAAAGGCTGAAACGATGACAATATATTTGTATGCACACTTGCTGAGCTGGTATAGTGTGAAAATAGCAGTTGAAAAGTAGTTTTTGTTTCCTTTTGTGTTGTTTAGAATAGACTTAGGTGTTACCATCAAGAGAAACTGTCTGTTTGTGGCAGTATAGCCTTTATTTTCCAGTGAACATGCCAATACAGTGGGGATTGTCTCCTGGCTGCTTTGGAAGCAACAGCTTTCAGCAGAAATACTCATGCTTCTTCATTTAAATCTAGTATGCAGCTAAAGATTAAAAGCTAATCTTTCATTTCTAGTTGCTTTTGTTTTGCCAAGACTTTCTTAATTCATCAGTGACCTGATTTTTAGAAACATGAATACTGGGGCACAACCATGATCCAAGGCCCCAGGACATGCTCACGTCATCCCCTAAGGACCTCCGCTGTTCTCAAACCCCGAATGTGGGGAAAGAAAACTGCCCGAGTAGCATGAATCCAAGATTAGGTCATATGAAAAACTGATGTGTCGAAATGGGCAGGAACCTTTCTACAGCATTTAGTGGGCTCCGGATCAGGCACGTGGAGCCACAAAGAGACTGTAAGTGCTTTTTCAGCCCTGCCTTTTGGTTGTGGATGAGCAGCCATTGGAGTACTTTTGCCTGCCCTGTGGGCAGTGGCATGGCTGAGCTTGCTCTCCCTGCACAGCTGTTGCACGCCCCCGGTTGAACCAGTCTACCGCTCCCCCTCCATCCCTGTAACTCTGCCCCACTAGCACTGGCCAAAGCTAGACTGACCTTCCATTTGCCTCAAGCCTTTGATTACATTTGCAACCAGCAGTTACTAATTTAGGCTGTGGTTGCTGTTGGCAGCACCGTTTCAGTCTGCATTCCTTTCTTCCTCTCCTTTGCGGTTTGTTTTCCTGAGGTGTATGGCTTTGTCTTAATGTGACATCTCTGTGCAAACATATGCGTCTGGAGAAGGCAAAAGAGATTTATTGCGTTTCAGCTAATACAGAGGAAAGGGGAAATTGCCTACAGAGCGAAAAGAGGAGATTCAGTTTTAACTGTGTCATTTCTCTCGTCTCCATAGTACTGAATACACAAATATAAAATATATAATGTACCTCCTCCTTCAAACATATCAACGTACAATTAAAACCCACAAAGCTTGACAACCTGTTGTCAAGTTGTTTAAGCAGTTGTTTCAGAATCTGACAGACAAACTTATAAACAAAACGTAGAGCACCAGATTGTGGGATGAGGCAGCATCATCACGTGGCTTCCTCGGGTATCTCAAAAATTTGGAAAACAAAAAAAAAGTAGAGGAATACTTTTTCTCCTTGAATAAATAACAGTTTAATTACATTATAGAAATAAAATATGATATGGTAGGAATACACTGGAAATCTTACAGAAATACTATTCTGCTACTGGTAGGTAAATGGTCAAAGCTACTTTTCATGACAATCTGAACAGTACTTGTGTACAAACTATTATACAGGTTGCTAATGAAAAATATTGCAGCAGTTGCAAGGATGTTACCAGCTCAAACAAACATCTAATGATACAATATTCTTCTAAGAGGAAGTAATAATGTTAGATTTACAGACAATAAAGAGTTATGTTCTCCACTTTGAAACACTGGAAATAAAAAGCTCAGGTAACCCAATTTCTTTACCTCATATTATCACAAGGAAAGCTTTTCCTTTCACTATGAAACAGCATCCCAAGAGACCCTGTAAACAGTTTATTCAAAGGTAGTATTTGAGATGTCACAGCAACTTCAACAATTGTCCTAGTCTACAGACTTTTTAGGCCACTGCTTGTACAGATGACTTCTTTTTATTTTAAATTTTTCACTTATTTACATACATTCAGCCCAATAACAGCAGGTAAAACGCGCTGTCTATCTCACAATAGACACTAAAATTTTCATCGAAAGGCCAGTGCAAGAAGATGTGGATAGTGATGGCACAGCATCGAGGAGATTATATTATACAAATATACAATTAGACTGTTGAGAATCTAACTCTGCACACATGTGACACAGACAGTCTTCTCGGTAGATACGCAACATTTGGGAGTGGGTACGTACACAGAACTGCAGCTATCATTGATCAGTTGACGATGACAGTGTGGGTGGCCATGGAACACAGTATCGTTTGGCTGTGCTATCACTAAGTGAAGGTAGGCAACTGCAAATTAGGAATACCTAAAGCTGAAGTTTAAGTGCAGCTTATCTTGGAATGGCAGCAGATTTTTCTAATGAAAGAGTAGTTCTACTCAGTGCGCAACGTGTAGGGAAATTGTCGACACCTCTTTAATAAATGGTTCTAAGTGAACCAACACAGTTCCCAGAGCTTTAGAAAAACTCATTATGCAAATGAAGATACTGATGATAGACAGTAACGTTTCACAGGATGCTATTTCTTATTATATCAGTAAGCACCAAGTTAAGTGCTAAGACAGCCCCATTGTCCCATGATGTATCATGTAAAATTTAGAACTTGAATGCACGACGAAAGTCCACAGTTTGCATTTAATTCACAAGAAGACAGTTTCAAAAATGGCTCTTAAAATACCATTACATTTCAGATGGGCTTTTACCCCACCACCACCTCCAAGAGGACTGCTTTAGGATGGACTACACCTAGGTAAGAGATCTTTCAGGATCTTGCATGTCCTCTGGGAAACCTCTGCAATCTGCCAGGTTTCGATGACTGCTGTGGCCCCCTTGAAAGCGTGGTGCCCTGTCCTGCCACCCCAGCAAGCTGCAGGGGAGGGGGACAGAGGAGGAAAGTACCCCTGTGTCTCCCAACCGCTGCTCAGCACCTCATCTGATGAGATCTTTAAACGTGCTGCCCCTCACAGAGCCTGAACTTGGAGCCACTTACGGCCCTGGCTCATCTCGTTTGTACTACCGGCTGTTGTGGCCTGCACCGAGGGATCAGAAATGTCATGGGGGACACCACGGCCACCAGAGACCCCTGGCCTGCAGCTCTGATCCTTCCCTATGTATCCCCGAGGACAGGCGGCAGGACAGCATGGATTTGGCTCTGCTCGCCCGGTGCCACGGAGGAAGTTACTCCTCTTGCAGCAAGCGTCAGGCAGCTAAAAGGCTAAGCCACCTGTGCAGCTATTTTAGCAGAAGTCAGCCAGAAGAAGGGTGAAGAAACAGTCCAAAAAAAGCAAGACAGCAGAGAAGACCACCCTGTACCTTCAGATTTGGAACAAAATTACAGAATAGCCATGCCTCAAAGACTATCTAGTAATATGCTCCTTGTGAAATCCCAGTCTGCAGAAACAATCCCACCAGGGAACAGAGGCACCATTTTCCTTCAGTAACTTCTCCCTCAACGTTGATGGCATCAAACTTTATCATCTGTATCCTGATTTCACAGATAGATCCACCTCGTTTCAAGCAATCAGGTTTGACTACTGATGGTCTTAAAACAAATTATCATTTATTTCTGGCTTTCTTGGTTTTTGGAAACACCACTGACTGCTGCTGCAGTTGCGAGTGCGAGCTCCTGCCATGCCCTGCCTCATTTCCCCTTATTCTCAAGTACAACTGAAAGGTTACTTTCTCTAGCACTTGGATACACCTCTCAGAGTGGCTTGGGATGTTCTTAATACGGTACTTTCATCAGTAATCAGTTGGAAGAACTCAATTTTAGAAACAGAATTCGTGTGCAAAGCGTGCAACAAGAAATACAGTTTACATTTGGTCATAGTGTCCTATCTTAGTAATGCTACCATGACTCACACTGATTAGTATACTTACACACACACATACACACGTACACACAAGGATATTTATTTATATACACACTCACACAATAAGAAAATGTCTAGTTCTGACAATATTTCCTCCTCTTTTAGCGAAGACGGGAGTTTGGCATCTCAGGCTCTGAAATCTGCTTAAACCTGGGATACAGGAATGCGACACACTTCAAGTATACATCGACTGCACAGTGATAACATCACACATTGAGTCTGACACATGCTGTCTTCAGTGGTCCAGCACCAGCACGTGGCTTAAAACCAGTTGCCTGTTAAAGGAGCCAATATCCAGGACCTTCGCTTTTTCAGTGTTCGTATTCATGCAACGCCCAAGAGCAGGGCGATAGTCTGTACAACCATAAACGTCCTTCTGTATAAACGCAGTGGTATTTAAAAGTCTGAACCAGTGCATTCCTCTCTCACATTCCTTCTCTATTCCTTTGTTGCTGTTACTCTCGTATGCATGTGAAAGTAAAAGGTAGTGGGGAAATAATTTTAGTAGAAGAACACAAAGCCTCTCCCCTAAGTCCACAGAAGACCACTACAAGTGTAAAATTTCCAAAATAGCTCATAGGAATTCTTCAAATACAGTTAAGTGTTCTCAATGGGGTTTACGTATCACGTTTCACATTATTTCCACAGAAGTCTACCTTATCACTTTGTTTAATCAGACGAATATCAATAACACGTAATAAAACAGCATACAATTCACGGGACACGACACGTTTTACAAAACCTCTAGAACTCAGCACTGCCGCTTTTGGAAAAAATCAAAAACTCCTATTACTTACAGACATGAAATACACTTCACATTGAAATGAACAGCATGATTACAAGGCTTTTTTTTTTCTTATTTGATGGCATTGGGTTTAGGATGCATTAGTTTTCAATTAGGTTTCACAATTTTCCTTCACACCCCCGAAAGGAACCGTTGCTAACCTGGCATTTTCTCTGTGCTCTTTCAGGAAACTCACTATTATTCAGTAAACACATTTTGAGAAATAAACTTTTGAAAATTTAGCTTGAACCCCTAATTGTAAAACCTGAAGAACTGGCTGATGGTAATGTTCTTAACACAATTGTCACTCAGCTTACAATGACAAACCAAAAGAAGTATTACAGGAGGGTACAAACACGTTAAGCCACGGGTTTGGTTTTCTCTGTTGTTGATTTTTTTGTTTGTTTGTTTTTTTAAACTAACTCCTTTTTCTCACAACGCTGAGAAGTCTCCGACTTACAACGCTTCAGCAGTCGTGTCTGTGGAGACAGACATGGTAACTTTGGCAATCTTAACTGTGCTCTTAATGCAGCTCTCGGCAGCCCTGTGCACGTTCCCCGCGTTGTTGGCGTGTTTGTGCTGGCAGTCAGACTCCATGCTGTTATCGAGGGGCTGTGCGGTTCCTTCGCAGGTGGGGAACATGCTGCGGAAGGCGTGTCTTAAGTCCTTGCTCCTCAGAGCGTAGATGATGGGATTCACCGTCGAATTCAGCAAACAGAGCATGCTACAGAAGGCAAAGACAGTCTTGACGAGCTTGTTCATTTTCCCAAAGACATCGTACACCATGATGGCGAGGAGAGGGCCCCAGCATATGATTAAAACGACTAGGATAAGGACCAAGGTTTTAGCTAACCTGATGTCCATACGAGTTTGATCAGGCCTAGTGATCTGTACCTTACCATCCTCCGTAGACTGAATGATTATGCTTTTCTGTGTGCCCCGCTGAATCATGCGAACAGCGTGGCTGTGAGCCTTCCACAGTATGTACATGTAGGCATAGACAATGAACAGCAAGAGGACGCTGGTGACCCCGATCCAGAACATCAGGTACGTCTCGTCGATGAGAGGGAATATGTCCGAACAAACGGAATTGAGCTTTTTGCAGTTCCAGCCGAGCAGAGGAAGAACGGCTATTACAATAGCGATGGTCCACATCACACAAAACGCTACGACAGCCTTTGGTCGGGTAACAATCCTTTTGTAAGCTAGCGGCCTGTGTATAGATATGTACCGGTCTATTGCCGTGAGGAAAAGGCTACCTACGGAGGCGGTGAAGGAGGCTGTAACTCCACCCAGTTTGAACAAGAAGACGTTGGGACTGTCCTTCCGGTGGAATACATGGAAATCCACAAAACTGTAGACAAATATCACGCTGCCCAGGAGGTCGGCCACAGCCAGGCTGCCGATGAAATGGTAGGAGGGTCTACACCGGAGGCTTCGGGAGTGGAGGATGACGCACAAGACGAGGAGGTTCTCTAGGACCGTGAAGGTGCCCAGGGTGAGGGACAGCACGGCAATGGCCAGCTGCTGGCTGGGGTTCAGGATCATAAAGCACTCCATATCCATGAAGTTCTCCCCACACTGTATGTTCTCATCATTATCCTTAAATGTGGACAGGGACTTGTTGTAAAACTCGGTGATGTTGACCTGATCTGAGGGAATAATGTTCAACAGGGGATCATCTCCTGCAGTCATTTTTTCTTGGAAAGGATCACCCCTGAAGGAGGAGAGAGGGAATTTCTGGGGATAGTATCCCAGCTTGGATGCCATGTCACCTTTCATGTCTTCGTACTGGATATCGTTGGAGCCCACGTAAAGGAGATCTGTTGTGATTGTTCGGAAAGTTGTATCTGCGAGGCCATCTAGGACTGACTTCATAACCCCAGTCTTGTTGGGTTCAGAGAGACTTGGGGGAGGGAAAAATGCATCGGAGGAAATCCTAGAAGGGGAAAAGATCAGACTTCGTTTAGATAAACAGAGAAACAACCGCCACAAGCAACTTAGTTGAACTCTGTCAAACAAAATCAACCTTTCTCTTGTATTCAGTGTAGGCTTAGCCTTTGCCACCTTTGGGAATCGTGGTGAGCACTTAGAAAGAAACCTGGATTTCACTAAAACCACATTACGCTAACAAGTGACGTGAAAACCAGAGCCGCAGGGAACTGAGTATTCCACACGAAAGCAGTTTTCATTTCTCAAAAGTAGTTTTCATTTGTCATCAAAACTTTCCGAGCTGCTCCACCAGAAAGATATTCTTCTCTAGATCTGAACTTACCTTCTGATTGCAAAGTACCTCACAGACCAATATTCCTTGGGCTTGCTTCATTTAGATAATACCAAGTGCCACTGCAGGAGCAGCATTAAACTGAATCATCACCTTCACTGCCTGTCTTTCAAGAGGCACTGAGGGTTTTGCAAACCTGACAGAGAGGGAACGGGGCATACACTCGTGAGCTTCACAGAATGCTTGTATATTCACATAACCCTGTTAGAGCAACCTGAGGTCTGCTAACATCTGGAATTTGTTACTGAAAATATGTTAGCAAGGTGCTTCGTCTACAGATGTAGAGATCTGGATATACCTTCATTGCTCTATTTCTTCCTTCTGCTAAGCAAATCAAGGCAACTGGGATGTTTGTGCTCTACATGGGAGGTACTGTTCCCCAGCCCCAGTTTTAGGAAAGAGACTCAGTTGGTGTGTGCATCAGTGATCCGTTCTGCATGGATCAGAAGCCTCCATCAGAGGTGCTCACACTTGCTTAGCAAAGCACAGCACCAAGTTTGGGTCAGAGTGCAGCTCTGGCCAAAACTCCAGGCAAATAAGACCGGGACCCACTGCTCCTGTGAGAAGCACAGAAATGTACCTTTTCCCATTAGGCACACCCTCAAAACCACTCTGTCCCTTCTGACATGGGGAACCCAGAAGAAGGTGCCCAGGTAGCCAGTGGTCTCTGAGTCCTGTCACACCCTGCCTTTGCTCCGGGGTGGTGACTGATTTCAGGGTGTAACTCCTGATCAGGGTACCCCAGGGAGAGCACCCTCACCAGCACCTGCGCGTCTTACATGCAACGACATCTAAGACAGGTCCAACAGCTCTTGGTATGCTGTGCTCCTTCATATAACTTTGCCTGTGTAACACGCCCTGCATATGAATAGAACATCTGCTTTAGGGCCCCCTAACACCGCCAGAGCAGCTGAGAGCGCTCTGGATATAAGTAAGTGTGTTACAGCTACTCTGCATCTGCTGCAGGACATCTCGATAATTACATCAGCAATAGAAGCAAACCCAAGCTTTTTCATGCTTTTAGAATAGAGGAAATTGTTTGTGACACCCAAGAAATCCCAGATGCCATATGTAGGCTCGCACTGACTTAACCTCTTCACTTTACACAACTGACAATAAACGGCAAGAAGGGCCACGAGAGATTATCTGCCAAAACCCTGAGTACTGATCACCTCAACTCCTAAAGAGATTTGCAGATTAGGTACCAGAGCTCAGGTTTCCCATGAAAACTGAGAGACAGAAGAAAAGTATTCCTCTCTACAACAATACCGATACTTAAAACCAGAGGAAACCATAAGCATTTCCAAAAGAACCAGAGATCATTTGGCTGCTGAGATATTTGTCCTGCACTCACACTTGGTATCTAAACACTCAAGAAAGACTTTTTGCATAGTTCTTTAAAGTTTTCCATTTAATCCAGCAGGCCTGAACATTGAGTATTAAAGGGAATATATGACCCTAGACCTTCAGAAGACACTGCAACTCCAGTGCTGCAAACAAGGATGACCATTAACTACCCTTACTGGGATGGTCCAACACACAACACTGATACTTGCCGTGTCAGCTTTTGTTGACATCGTTGCTCAGCAAATAATAACATAATTATTAGACAATCTATAAAATAAATTAAGGGATTTAATTTTGGGAATTTGAGCAGTAAGGGAGGGAAATGCCAGTGAAGCACACATTAAAAATGAACAATAATCTAATAAATAAGGTACTTTTCTTCCAGAAGGTGCTTTACAGCTGTTCCTAGCAGAATGTGCAGTTGTTACATGATGCAAAGTTGACCCTGCTGTCAACTGACAAATCTGCTTTGTCTGGCAACTTTAAACTTGGCACTGTAACACCAATTTAAACCCAGGAGTGAAGAATGTGTTATTCGTTTGAAAACTACCCCAAAGAAATTTGAATAATCAAGTAGTTAAAAAAAACATTCAAAGATAGCTCTGTTATTCCAGCTTATTGCTGACAGAAGACAGACAACCATTTTAATGATTAAAGCCACAGCCCCATGTCGAGAAGATTATGTCTGAATAAAGCTTCAAAAATTGTATGCAACTGAGCACTTCTGCTAGACAGACAGACAAATTGTTATGAGGTAGCTAGTCCCTGCTGGAGTCATGTTAAGTATAGACTTCCTTAGAGTAAGGTGCATGCCGCTGTGCAACCCTTACCTTTGTTTGAAATACAAATGAAAGAACACGAATTCCTGTGTGCTCTTTTGAAGGTGGCAGCGAGTTATGTGACAATATCACTATGCATGCATATGCTATGCTAACAACATGGTTAATGGGATCAGGAGAGGCAAGTCTTACTCTGAATTTCAATGATTTTTTTTTCCCTCTGTATTTTTACATTGAGATTATTACAGTAATTTCCACCTTATTGTCTCTGCAAAGAGAGTCTTCTTTGAGAGTACTTGGGAGTTCATTAGCGGTGTAGTTTAAGCTTTGGGGGATGCAGCTGACATTAATTTTGTTTTTGTTTGCTGCTGGGAATATCATAATTGGAAATTTCTAGCAGTATGTGTGCCTGCACCTATTCAAGTAGCGGCTGATTTTTATTAAAGTTGCAGTAAAACAGCCATTCTCCTGATGTGGAATTGCACTTTACTGGAATTCCGTTTATTTTAATTTGGATACTAGCTTGTCCCGGTATAAGCGACAACACTGAAACATGCTGTATCGATCAGCAAGGCTTTCCATGGCTGCCCAGTGAAAACAAGCCTGCACCTTTGGCACTGACGTTATCAGAAGAGTCCAGGTCACAGCCTGATGTGTTGTGCAATTTGACATGGATCGAAAAGCCGATGGCAGAAGCAGCGGTCCGGTGCCTGGTCTTTTTGTTTGGTCAATGTCACACAAGTTTTGTCTCTGAGCAGTTCAGTCCGAACCTGGAGTCAAGCACTGACCAGGAGAACAGGACACTCCACACTACGTGGCAACACTGCCCTTTGCGGTTGGCTCCAACTCAACACACACTCATCACCACCACAAGACACATCACCACCTCTATGTGAAATACCCTGGGAGCTTCTGTGGCTTCTCACACTACCCCTAAAGGAAGGTTCCCCGAACAGATCCCTCCTCTCAGAATGTGGCTGGGGCGATGGCCATGTGCTAAACGATGGTTCCCCCACGGGCAGGGCAGCACTGAGGGAGAGCCTCCTGGTTCTGCCAGAATCCACTCTTCCAACAGAGCCTTTGAGTCTCCAAAGCTCTTGGCTTTGTCCCTTCACTGAATGAGTTCTAATGACCTCAGTCATTTTAAAACAGCTTTAAAAAGAACTGAAATATTGATTATGGACGAAAAAGAGCCTGCACATTCAAAATTTTTGCTGTTTTCCACGACTGCATGGAGCAATTCACAGTAAGTAACTGTGAGCAAAAGTAACTACAATTACAGATAAGGATTAAACAACAGATAAATATTCCAAGTATCGTCTATCTTGAAGACCAAAAGCAGAAAACCCACATCTGAACACCATTTTCGACTTTTCTCCCATCAAGCAGTGGCTGTTGGTGGGCACTGCCAGACAAGCTGTGCAGAGGGACTGCCACTAGATGGAGTGGCTTTTACAAGCACGTCGCTGAGCCGGCTGCAGAGACCTGGATTTAACTTCATCCAGTCCCTCTTTCCAACCTGCTTTACCGGGGTTCAAACACATCAGGTGCCTAACTGTGGCTGAAGGTTGAAGGCAGAACTTTGTAAGGCTCTGCCCTCAAAGTGAAAGAGTTAGTGAAGATTCAGGGGGGCAAATCTTACTACTGCCCTCCGCTGTGTGGTTACATATAGCCTTAAAAAGAAGCCTAGATGTCATCAGAACAAAAAGACCCCTTAGGTAAAATATAACATACATAAAAGGCTGGTGGGCTCACCTCAGACAACAGGGAGAATTATACCTCCCCATGACTTCTAGTTGGCCCACTCAGGGAATAAGAATGCGACTTCATTAAAATGCTATTGCCTATCTTCTCCTGCTGTTCTGGGGGAGAGGGAGGACTGGAAAGTTTTTATAGTTGTCTAAAAAAAGGGCTGAATTTATTATAATTTCCAAACCAGGATGATTGATAGAGCAATTTTAATAGCCTGAATAGAAACACTGAATATTTGCGTTCTTCCTCGGAAAGTAATTATGAGCAATACAATGATGCTACTGATAACTGCAAAAATGTTGATGTGGCAAGAAAAGGAATCAAAAACAAGAAAGGGAAATCCACAATCAAACCTTTCTAGCTTCTATTTTAGAAAATATTTTGATCTCCATGTCTATACACTTCTTCTATGATACCCACAGCTAATTAAGAACAGGCTAAAGGATAAGTAGGTATAATTGAAATATAGTTTCTGAATGCACAAAAGTATGTAAATGCATTCTCCTTGCGTAAGCAAGGCTTACGTTATAAGGCTTGTAAGTCCTTCAGAGAAGGACTTTATCTTCCCGTGAGTTTGCAGAGTGCCCAATACACTGGGACTCCTACCAAACTGAGTCCACTAAGTCCTACCACAGGAGAAAGAGCAGTAATTTATACTCATGTGTTGTCAGCTGGAAAAGTGTGAGAGGAATGAGATACACCATAGTAACTACTGGCCTCCAGGAATTAGAACTGTCCTATAAAATGAAAATTTATATGGCTAATAATTACCTTATCCCATATGGCGATGAACAATACTGCTTCGAGGACAGAACAAGGTTTCTAAGCCTTGGAGAAAGAAATGTGCAGCCTAAGAAATGGCACTCTTAAGACTCAGTAACACCAAGCAAAAAAAAACCCCAACACATTGATGAGAATGTGAAAGCGATGCTACCCTATCCTGTTTACTGTTTTACTACTCCATCTCCAACACTCTGCTACTCCTAGGCTATAAATGGCAAATACGCTGTCACTCCTAATTCAGGAAAACTTGCATTCACTTCAGTGGCAATCTTCTCTTTCTGAGGGATGGGGAAGGAGCACTGAAGCTAAGAGAGAGGCAAATGAGGGATGCTATCTTCTAGTTACAGCAAGGCACTATCAGCTACGGGGTAAACTAGGGCATATGAGCACTGAACCAAATTTTGTTCTTATATAATGTGATGATATCTATTGCAAGCTGAAGCTTAATTAGCAAGAAGCTAGAGCTACATGTTAGTTAACACACCGTCTGCGTACTACAAAGATAGGGGCTGGAAATTTGGGGGCAGACTGCCCCTACGTGATATCCCCCAGCATCCAGCAGCTGACAATCCGAATGACAAAACAAGGCGGGGTAGGGGGAACAGAGCGTTAATCAATGACCAGTAATGTTGGGTTTTTTTAAAGAAATGACATTATTTTCATCTTCCAAAGTTTCATTGGGGAGATACGTGTACCAGTTTTAGCACAGGTGACTTGCAGGCACAGAGAAAGAGGCTGTGTCCTACCTCTCAGGCAGCCAGGGGCATTTGTGCGTGTCTCAGATCAGAGAGTTTCAAAAGCAAGGCTGAAGTCCTGCTCCATTCGGTGCAGGTGAAGGACTCCAACGCGGCTCTCCTCCAAGGCAGGTGAGCATGCTGGCCACCTCTCTGTTCTGCTGCCCATCCCTAAACTGTTTGAGTTGTTCTACATTGGATCAAGTGTTAAAACATCAGGAAATAAAAGCACAAAGGTGCATGCCCAGTAAGTGAGAGGCTTAGTTTGAAGCTCCTTCTCTGAATTAAGCAAACTAAGGATGTGCTTCCCACATCTGACCCAGCTGCAGGGGAAGGAGCAGGAACAGCTGCCCTATCTGACTGTGAAAAGCCTCCAACTCTCCTGAGTTCACTCAGAACCCCTCAGCTTGTGAAATACAATTTCCTATCAAGTCAGAGACAAGACGAAATACTGAAGACACCAACTAGCAATGGCACCGTCAGGGTCACGTTAGTGGGAAACTATCGCTACCTGGTCTGCCTGGCTTTTGGGAGGAAGGAGAGAAGGCAGAGGTGGCTTTCTTAAAACAGTGAAAAAGACCATATAAAAGTGGGACTTAAACACCTTTCACACTTCACACATCTTAATTTCATGTTAAAGGCATAGTTTTGGGAGACGATGAAGAGGTTTGCTGAAGTGTGAAAGGTCCAGATGAAAGCACTGGAGCAAGAGCCACCTGGTATTTGTTTGAAATCCGCTCCAGCTTAAGGACTCACATCCTCGTGAAGCAGAACGAACAGGCAAGACGAGAAGTTTGATACAGTGCCCTGGCATTTACATTGTAAAGAAAATGCAAGAGAACTCATTCAGCTGGTCAATTTTGAACTCTCCAACTTTTCCCTTTTCACAAAAGTGTTTATCTTGGATTTCAGTATTCCAACAAAAATTGCTTCATTTCCTGCCTCTTTTCTAGCAATTCTCTAATGCCAAAAGGTGCTGGCACTTATTATGCCTAGAAGAATTGACATAAATGTTAAATGGAGACAGAGAAGCCCAGCCAGGTGCAAAAGAGATGGGGGCTGAACACTCAAGTCTCCTGGAAGTACCCAGAGGAGACAGCAGCTTAGCACACAAGGTGTAGTTGAAGGGAGAGAAGTCATTTGGAAGAGAAAAGCCGGACGTAAAAGACCCAGACTCCAGTGGATGTTAAATGCTAAAGGTCCCCAGAAGAACCAAACGAATGAAACCCAGGGAAAACACATTTATTAGTTACAAAAAAAAAAAGAAAAGAGATAACCACTCCAAGAAAACATCTTCAATGTAACGGCCAGGGCACAACAAAAAAGGTCAAGAATTTGTTGCAGCAGAAAATATTAGTGAACTTTATTAAAAGAGTAAGGATTAGAGATAGGAAGGCAGCAAAAACATCAGGCTCCAGGGAGAACTCTCATAAACTGCACAGAGTGCACCATTGCCTCCTCTTCCCCCTGCAAAACTGTGTCCATAACAAGGTTTAATCAAAGGCTTTGTGAAACAGCAAGGAGATGCTGAGAGCAAAGGTAACACAGGTTAAGTGACTGGTGTGAAGGGAACAGGGAAGAGAGGAGAGAGAACTACTGCCCTCATACAGGGACCAGGACTTCTCCAGGTGAGATGGGAGCAAACCAGGGAAAGGTAAGAGAGGAAGACCAAAGTGGAAGGAGCTCATGGGAGCCAGGGGATGCAGATTTTAGGGAAAGAGAATAGTCTTTGTGGTTGGCTTGGTGAAAGTAGATGAGGTGAAGGAGAAAACTCACGAGAGAAAATCTCCCTCCCCTTCTAAGCAACATGAACTTCAGAGGCACCTCTGTTAGCTGAAGGATATAGCTAGTGGGATTTTCAGATCTCACCATAAAGAAAGAACAGACCCACTGCTCTGCAGGCAATGACTTGCTCTTTTGAAAGTCCATTTCTGATCTGTATTCAAACGGCAAAGGAAAATGCAAAGGGCTCTGAGAAGCCATCCTCAGTAAGGTCACAGGAAAGGACAGCGCTGTCCGCACTGACACATGGGGCTGAGATGGGGACGCTCAAGAGAGATCAGTTGAACAAATCTGACCAGGGACACGAATAAAAATCAAACTGCTTATGGAGAATGCAGTACAGAATATGGACTTGAGAAGTGGGAAGGAAGAGGGAGTGCTCAAATGGAGCCACTGAGTGACCCACACGGTGGGTAAACACACAGAAAGGGGAAAAGGGAAGAGGTCTTTACAGATGGTGACAGAAAGTTAGTGCACAGGATGCCAGCAACACATTGCAAAGCAACATCCCTTCTACCCTAGTCCTCAGGAGTCTGCTTCTCCCAAAAATTATTAGGCCACCAAGTCTTGGCAGTGCTCAGAAGCTAGGAGAGAAAGGCTTTTGGTAAATGCGATGTCCCACGCCATCGGCATTACCAAAGGACAAAAATATGCACTCCAATTAAAAAATATAAAACATTCTTTCATTTCTGGAGCTGTCTGGCCTTTCATAAAATTTAAATAAGCCCAGATAACTCTCTCTTCATAACTACATTCAGAATATGATATTCAAATATACTGCCTTCACACACACAAACAACTTGTGAAATTATTTGCCAGCATATTAAGCTACTACACCAGATTGCTTGGCAATGGTGCATGTCTTCAAAATATGCAGATGCTTTTCTTTTTTAAAAAAAGGAGAGAGGGAGACAAGAGGAGAAGTGAGAAAGAATTACAGTGGAATCTGATATCCAAGCAGCCAGAACAACAAATTGCGTAGAGACTCCAACCAGTGTTACATCAGATTTGCAGAAACAGTTAAAAGATACTGTGGGATGAGTTATGGCTTCTTATTTCTGAGAATATCTGTATACATATATATATATATTTATATGCATAAACTTATAGACAGACATACACAAACACATACCCATGCCTAGAGGAACAACCATGCAAAGTCTCACAAACGCTGCAGTAGTGTTTGTCATGCATAAACTCAAATTCCCAGTGCCAGAGGACAAGCAAACAAGCTAAAAGTGTAGGTACAAAAAACATAGGCAAGATGACTGCTGAATATGTTTTTTAACCCCCTTATGCACAGCCTTCCTGGGGAAAAGGAAGAACCTAAGACCAGTGCTTCTATCACTGAGATCCCATAAAAATTATTTTGCATGTATATAAGCATATAGGTACATACACACACACTCCAAACCAGTGCTACCTAATTTTCCAGGCACATGCATAGTCTGGATTCCCGTAGCGCGTTGTTTGAAACAGAAGCGGAACTGGCAGAGCCCAGTGATTTCTGAGAGCATGTTTCACATATTCCCCACAACAGGAAGGTGGGAGCCCCCCAAGCCCCTGAGTACAGACTTTGAAAGCTTTCCTCCAATGCAAAAATACAAAGATGACTCCAGCGGGGGCTGAACGCAAACCGACAGCATTCCCCATGGAACCGCTCCTGCTCAGTACTTCATAGCCACTAAATACCCCTTTCTTAAGAATATACAGTTGCCATAACACAGGCTAACACAAGTACTATTTGATGCCATCCAGCCTCTGTCTACACAAACAAGACAACGTCCAAAATGCATAAAACACCCGGTTTCACCATCAGTCCAGCCAAAGTATAAGGAGTGGCACGCACAGTAGTTAAAGACCGATTCTATCTGTACTTTGAAAGTGGGTAGCTTGATCAGAAAAAGATGTTTCTACTGAAGAGAGGCAGAGCCCGGCTTGGTGTGTACATCACCATTGTGCCCCTGCATGAGGCACAAACAGGAGGAGAAAATGTGCTCCAACCTTATGTTGCAAACCCAATCGTTTTTCATGAGCAACAATGGCACCTTCGGGGGGAGAAGTTCTGTCTAACAAGAAATTGATTTATAAGTCATTACAGCCATTTCAAAAGGACAGGTCGTGGCTGGTTTCAGCCAACACTGACAAAGCCACACACTTTGAAAGAACCCAAGTTCTGGGGGGCAAATCCTTATCCCACTGACAGCGATCGGATACGCACTTTTTGCAGCAGCACAGCGTCAGTCTAGAAATGGAGATGTAAAGAGCAGTACTGAGAATACAGGTTGTCACATTTTTAACTTTGCATTAATAACAAATGCTGTTGCTGTCTATTCTGGCACGTTTGCAAGCTTGCTTTTAAGTACAAGGGGCTGGCATGTATTTCCACTATAGATAGGAAAACAAGAGCAGCCTTGTTATGATTAAAAGGGTCTATTTCCCTCTGCCTTCTGTCTTCTGTGTCCATCTGCACAGCTGCTTTGAACTTGGCCAAATCCCAGTGTTAGGGTCGTCCGCAGTACATATTTTAAATCAGCAGCAGACTGTGTGAATTTGCTGCTAGAGGAAAGAAAAATATCCAAATTCTCACTTAAACGGTCAATGAGTGGGTTTGTAGAGCGTTCATAATTTTACATAGCCTAAACTACTTGGGAAATCACAGAGAAAAGTACGTAAAATCATTTGCTGTTTAGGAGGAGACTTGGATAAAGCCAATATAGACATCTGCAAAGAAATGAAGAGCAACTACTGTTCTGAAAAATGACTTCTGCAGATGCCTAGGTAGCTGACAGCATGACTAGAGGTAGGTCACAAAGTCTGCATCGGAGAAGTTACGGGTTTTTTTCTTAATATGTGGTAAGTAGAGAAACTAGGTGAGTGGAAGACAAAGCACGAGACCTGTGGAACCGGGAATGGCAATACATTTGTAAAATTATTGGGCAATACTAAGCGAATATATGGGATTGGGTTCTTCCTGTCTCTACCTCCTCACCTCAATAGCAAGGAAAGCTATCGCAGCTCTACCCCTCTAGCGTAATGCTTTCAGCACCAAAATTCCCAGTGGGGTGACAGCAAGCATTTTGGGATGGCCACATTAAAAGCTGAAAGTCAGGAATGACTTTAAAAAAAAAGTTATTTCGTTTCTAAACTTCCGTTGCCCAATCAGAAACCCCTGAACAGAGAAAGGGAAAGGCTTGCATTGGCTAAGACCTGCCATTCCTTCAGCAGAGAGAGCCCTTAATGGGGTGCTTTATGCAACTGAGCTAACATAATTCACCAAAGAACAACAGCCAGGATCAAAGGCAGCCCCTGGCTCATCCTCATACTACAACCTGCTTCCACCTTCACCTTGAGTTTTATAGCTATTTGGATTTGATAACTGTGGGTTTAGATGTTATGGAATGGTCGACGAGGTAAATTCATGGCAAAGAGGCAGTTTCTTTGCCTAGCCAACTTTTTTTTTAACCCCCCTGGCAATAGATGCCTTCTGGCTCAGTGAAACAATTACTGCTTTTATCAATTCCACTTTAAGATGTTTTTATTCAGATGGTTCTGCCTCTCATTCCAAAGACCAACAGATAATAAAGCAAAGCTGTTCCTGGTTGCTACAACACTAATTTTAACCTCAAGCAAATCAGGAATTACACTTCATCTTCTAAACTGTTTAAAGATGTTATGTTCATTTCTTTAACGGCTGTTTTAATAAACTCTGTCTGCATAATAAATATTCCTACTATAGTCACAGGTTTTTTTTCCCCTTTCTTGCAAAGAGAAAAACAGTGCTGGCAGTTGATAGGAGGTGTAATCCAAAAAGAATTAAGCACAGCCAAGTAATTTTTGCAATGTTGCACATTTTGTTACTAAATATCATGTCAAATACCACTCTGATCCTTTGCATGATCTTGGTACATGTGATCAGCAATGCCACCCCCAGCAGTGAATGCTATATTGCTTTAAGAAAAGGTGAACAATAACAATGAAAACAAGATGATACATCTAAAGGG